>JACEII010003318.1:0-10864 GCA_014332785.1 Antheraea mylitta | reverse complement strand
ACCAGAAACAATGGAATTCTAAAACTTTTCATCTCAATTTTTTTTTTCTCGAACTGACTCCGCTATTGACCTAGCAAGGTCTTAACAGCTTCACCGGGCTACTAAGGCGAGCGCTTAAAGGCACTCATTGGATTTTAAGTGGGCAACTAGCTCAAGAGTGCACGGCACGCCTCTTTTTTATTTTTATTTGAGCTAACTTACGCTAAGCTAACTAACTATTCATGCATATAAGTTGTTGAAACATATGTGTACCAAGCATACATACCTCAACAACTCTTATATGTATTTCGTATTGGTTCTACGTAGGGTTGCCAACATTTTTTCAGCCAAGTATAGTATTTTTCAAAATAAGTTATAAAAAATATAGTACTCTTTTAAAAAATATAGTGTTTTATGGAAAAAAAGGGACAAAGATATATTAGTTACCTATTTATTTTTATAAAAACTATATTTCTTTGCACTTTATGCATATTGTAACAATGTTTTGTCTGAAATAAAAGTGTCATATGTTTAATTGCATTTAATTTTTTGGTTGATACTGACAACTTTTAAGTGCTGCCAGCGCCTCTAGTTAGTATAAAGGACAGAGATCAGTGGGAACCAAAGATAAAAGATTGTAGTTGCGTTTGGATTCCGGAATTCGGTTACACGAACTCGCCTCACTAAAATTTATTGAAAAAGCGCATTAATTATTTTTAAAAATGATTACTTGTTTGTTATATTTGGTTCAGTGTTGAAAATACAGTATTTTTACGTATTATATATTTCTTCAACAGTATATAGAACGCCGGCCCGAAATATAGTACAATACTATATATTATAGTACGGTTGGCAACCCTAGTTCTACGCCTCAAATTTTGTAGAATTGTTCGATTAATGACGTCAGCTTTCGAGAGATTTCCATCCTCCTTTGTTAAAATTTATATAAGCACTCTACGATGTGGCCGAGTTGAGTTCTATTCTAGAAATCGGAGCGAATATGAAGAGAAACGAAAGAGAGACATTTTCAAGCGAATTACGACTACTAATGTCTTCTAATGAAAAGGACATTTGAGAAACCTACTAAGAATAAGAAAGAGAAGACTTTGCATTTTTTTTGTTTATTTATAATTTTATCACATTTATTTTCATAATAACTTTAACAGAATAAATAAATATTAGCAAACGTAATAATTTTGCTATACGATAATTAATATTCGATGGAATCGAATAACAAAGAATGGACCTTCATAGGAATGACAAGTTAATAGATTTCCGGTCAATACAAACGTTTCTAATTAAATTCCAACAAATCTAATTAAGTCCGACCTCGAGGAAAGGTCTTATTAGTTTTCCTTATTATACGACTTAGTAACTAACCTCACACACAAATATAGGCGTATATTATCTGTATCATTGCTTAATATAATTGTTTACGATGGACTATTTGATGCCACCGCCTTTGTCTAATTGAAAATGGTTTTCTTCTGTCATGGAAATTAGATGTTTTTTATGTATAAATTGCGAGATGTCTAGACATCCACAGTTGTGACATTTCTAAGAATATTCAATTTTACTTGTATAAAATACAAAAGTACAATACATAGCTATATAACTCCATTAATATTACAGAACACAAGTAACAGCCCGTGGCTTCGTCTGCGTTAAATTGTAATATGAAATTTAATAACAAAAAAATGTAATCAAATCAGATCATAAATACTTTATTCAGTTTAGGCCCTAATAAGGCACTTATGAACGTTAAAACTACCACCGGTTCGGAAAATAACCTAGTCATCGCGAAGAACCGACAAGAAACTCTATTGGATACATTTTTTTAACATATATATCCAATACATCATACAAAAGCTTTTAGTGTATGCACAAAGAGGTGTCAATTCCAGACATCACTATCATTTTTTTTTTTTCGAAATGTCTACGCTATTGACCCAGCAAGGTCTTAACAGCTTCACCGGACTACTAAGGCGAGCGCTTAAGGCACTCAGCCAATTTTATTTTGGCAACCAGTTCAAGGGTGCACGGCACACCTCGGCTTGGCTGTTGCCTGTTGCATGCAAAATCGCGATCTATCTTAGCTAACCTAGCTAACTATTCATATATGTATGAGTTGTTGAAACGTATATGTGTACCAAGCATACACGCCTCAACAACTCCTCCATATATTTATTATCGGAAAATTAGGAGTTTTTCAGTTCGATGAGAGAAAAAAGTAAACCCTTCCACTTTCATGTGTAAGCGTGCACGTGTGTGGGGATGATCGTGTAGTGTTGTAGCAGTGATGTATATTTGTGTGTCACCGTATCGCGCAAGCAACGAACTCAAGGGCTCCCTACCGAGGGATCGAACCTAGGCTTGAGCCGCTGCCGTGGGAGGCCTAATCGGGTGCGCGGGAGCGAAATTAACCCCCAGACCACGGCGGCGTGATCTGTGGTTACGCGGGCGTGGGCGTGAGCACGCTCTGTTTCGAGGGACAGGCTGGTACTGATCGCTCGCTGACGTGATTAAATCAGGAGGGTCGGTAAAATTCATCGCGGACGTCTTTTATAACGCGCAGCGTTAGGTACGGGACATCACTATCATTCACATACTGATCCACTCTATAATATCCTTTTGACACTAAAAACCGTTTAACGTGGCGCTTAAATTTACAATCCGGCAAATTGGTAACATGCTTTGGGACTTTATTGTAAAACCTAACACTATTACCTAAAAAACTATTACTGGTTTTGCTAAGTCTGAAACATGGGACGACCAATGTTACGACGATTGTAAAATTTTTGAAAATTACTTTTTAATTGTTGTCTTATCTTACACTAGCCTCTGCACGCGACTTCGTTCGCGTGGAATAAATACTTTGGGCTAACGCTAACACGCAGCGGAAGCTTGCAACAGGAATAAAAACCAATTTTTAAACATTTTTCATTATTGCTCCGCTTCTATTTATCTTCGCGTGATGATGTATAGCCTATAAGCATCCTCGATAAATGAGCTATATAGCATAGAAAGAATTGTTGGGCTCATAGAATAGGAGCCTTGATTGTGTAAATAAACTATTTATTTCTTGAATTAACACCACAACGTATATACATGAACAAACACTCTTTGACACATTTCAACAGTAAGAGACAGTGTTACCACTTATCTAATATTATATTGCCATATATTAACAAGAATTTTCAAAATCCGACAAGTTGGTCCTGAGATTACCCTCTACAACGTGACAACGTCATAAACTTTAGCTCTTTATAATAGTATAGGTATATAAATATTGTATAGGTTAGTTTTGAGTGTGTTATATATGATTACAAGCATATTTTACAACTGCATTTAATGTTTTATTATATTTGGCTCATGTAAACACAAAAATGCAAAAGAATACTAGTTGTTATCTACCCACCTCCGGTGCCGCTGATCATAATAAAGACACTAGATACTAGCTCCATTTTATTAAAGATATATAAATGGGTTTTATTATAATTATATAGATTTCAATGAGACATAAATAGGAATTGATATTATTGATTTATTATTTGCATAACGTTAGTTTGATGACTATCATAATCTTACAGAATTGTTAATTAATACTAAATGCTTTGACTTCCATAGTTTGAACTATAAAGGGCTAGATGTCGCTATTCTACACACATAATTGTATGTCTAAATATATTTCAGATACATAAATAATAATGATTTTACATAGAATTGAGGTACGTAAATAATATTAATTAATTCGTGAAGTAAAAAAATTGTACCCTTTTTTAACCGATTTCCCGTGAACGGGTGAACTTGAAATTTGGCATAGTTAAAGTTTATATGGCGGAGAAGTGCAGAAAGCTATATTTTATATAAAATGCATTAAAAGTACATTCTTACGTTCAAATTACCTATCTTTTTAATATTTTTAACAAAACTGATGTTGCGTCCCTTACATGCCTTTTAAATGAACTGGCCAAATTGTAGGTTAATTTTATTATAATATATTGTATAATTTTATAATTATAATTAATAAATAATATATCTTTATTAAATTTATAGAAACACAGAAATAATAATTATTCTGTTTCGTCTTATTGAATATCACATTTTTAGGTGACAAAACTGTTTTCTCTTTATGTAGTGACATTGCTTGATGTTGTCATAAAAGTAAAACAATAATACTACCAAAGTCAAAGTCAATATTTTAATGTTTAGTATTTTTTCATGGTAAACTCACTTCAAATGAAGATTCGATGAAAAAACGAGCCAAAAAATATTTTGTAAAATCAAAATAAGAAAATGTGTTGGTAATGAAAGTAATCTATGACATAGATCTCCGCACTTACAATGATTCAGTTCAACCTGATGTAGCAATCATATTTAGTACAGTTGATGACGAATTTTGAACAATAATGAATTCATTTTCAAAAGTTTATGAAGCTTATTAAAAACGTCTTTGTTTTGGATTAATCATATGATTCTATTGTGTATCCATTACTTTTCCAAATGATGATACTGGCCATATCACTATTCTTCACAATGTACAGACTACATATAATTCAATATTACCCAGAAAGGTCTTGTGTAAAATTAATTTAATATTGTGTCACGAGTTGCGATACTTACCACCTTACATAATCGCCTATTTTTTTTTTTGTTTCAAATTTAAAATTACTTACAGTTGTTATTTGGGCATAGATTTTTTTTTGTTCATATAATTAAAAAAAAAGGTAAACAACTGAGCAGCCATGATGAAAACCTTTGCTTATATAAGTATACCCTTTGACAAAAGAATCCTAATAAAGTTCAAACTTTAAGAGATAAATGAATTATGGTCGAATGTTGCCCACTGGGCGCCCACTAGTAATATTAATTTGTTCGTTAAATAATCTTTGTGTTACTTAAAACATGTAGCAGAATTATAAGAAAAACCTGTTCGTTTGCCTATTATTATATATACTATATTGCCTTGATATTCAAAAAAAAAACGCAAAGTAGGAGTTTTTGGCGTGATCATAGTTTGTCATGTAGTGACTTTTATATTTTATTCATAATCTTGTGTTATTTTACACTATATAGTTCGTTTTTTTTTGTTCAAAATAACCACGCTATTGATCTAGCAAGGTCGTAACAGCTTCATCGGATTACTAAGGCGAGCGCGCATAAGGCACTCAGCCGATTTTATTTGACAACTAGCTCAAGGGTGCACGGCACACCTCGGCTTGGGCTGTTGCCTGATACATGCGATTCGCGACCTATCTGAGCTAACCTTTTTTTTTGTCAACGTGGAGAGAAAATCCTCATAGACTACCAATCTCCCGGGAGGAAACTCGAATTCAGCCGCCCAACACATACGTGCTAGTCACGCAGGGGTGGGGCCTTTCGGTGACTCTAACGAAGTCCGATCCGAACCGCCGTGGTGGACGGTTGTGCGCACCGCTGCATCCGCTACATCGCTCGTGAGGAGACGGACGCGCTCGTTACACTTTTCGATTTCGATACTCGCGAGTTGGTTGGCGTTCGCTATTACTTCGTGAGTGTTCGGCTGANTTGCAAGTGTGTTGCTAGCCTGTTTGGGGGAAGGGGGAAGGGATGGGTGTCCGATCCGAACCGCCGTGGTGGACGGTTGTGCGCACCGCTGCATCCGCTACATCGCTCGTGAGGAGACAGACGCACTCGTTACACTTTTCGATTTCGATACTCGCGAGTTGGTTGGCGTTCGCTATTACTTCGTGAGTGTTTGACTGACGTAGCGCACACGTGTGCGCCACACCTGAGCTACGCACCTGCGTAACACACCTGCATTCTTTTACCAGGAATTGAGTGAGATCCTTCCTTTGTATTTATTTATTACTTTGCTTATTTCTTGGTATATTTATTTGTTCTTTGTTTATTTGTTCTCACTTGTTTATATATTTATTTACGTAGTTCTTTATTCCTGTCATTTCTTTATATCTTTATTTCCTCTTCAATTATTTGGTTATTTAATTATCTATTTATTTATTTGCTGTATATTTACATAATTTATTTACCTTGCCTGTCTCGCTCACGTATTTCCCGTATTCCTTTCTTCTTCTGATTTATTTTAAGCAGCTCTCTTGATCTGCACCCGGGATAGACCCGTAGTTAACCGGTTGGCGTGCCCCCCTGCCCTCAAGGCAGGGAGGTTGGT
Source organism: Antheraea mylitta (assembly GCA_014332785.1). Taxonomy (NCBI): domain Eukaryota; kingdom Metazoa; phylum Arthropoda; class Insecta; order Lepidoptera; family Saturniidae; genus Antheraea; species Antheraea mylitta. The sequence continues at coordinate 4,716 of JACEII010003318.1, read as the reverse complement.
TCACGTCCCCCCCCATCTCCCACAATTTACCACAATGGATCCGAAAGTGCTTTTGGATAGGTGCCGCGTCGGTCTTCTCGCACGCGGAGTAGATGAGGATGTCGTGAACTCCACGTTCATGGACATCTTTTCCCGGTCCTCCGAGGACTTTCAATACGTGCCCCGCGTGGAAACCGCGAATTCGTTCGAGACCCTCTCAACACACTCTCCGCTTGACGATAGGGATAGGGGTGTTGTAGCAACACCCACATCGAGCTCCAGCTTGGAGGCCGGTTCCGATATGGAGCTCGACGTAGCGGCGTCCGCCGAAGCGCACGTGACCGTTGACGCGTCCGCGATTCCTGCGCCTTCAGCGCAACAGACCGATAAAGACGGTTTCCAAACCATCTCCTATAATAGGCGACGTCCGGCCAGTCCGTCAGATTCGGGTTCCGGAGGTAAAGTTGCGAACATAGGTGGCACCCGGGTGCCAGCCCCGGTTAAACCGTCGGTTTCAAATACACGCGTGCGCGAACCTAGCTCCGTCCCTCTCGCTCCTTCGCAGACCACGGGTTCCGCAGGTAAGAAACCACGCCCCCCGCCCCCTGTCACGATCCAAGACAAGTCCCAGTGGACTTCAATCTCGAATCGCCTCAAAACCCTTAAGGTTCATTATACGTCCGCCCTCAATACTCCGGCGGGCATTCAAGTGAAATGCCCCACATCCACCGACCATCGCGCACTGACTCGATTCCTTCGGGAATCGAAGTTTGCGTACTTTACTTTCGCACTCGAGGAGGAACGCCTCCTCCGCGTAGTGCTTCGCCGCGTCCCGGCCGAGATCTCGGTCGAGGACGTCACCCTCTCCCTTAAGGAGAAAAATTTCCCCGTGCGTGAGGTACATCGGATGTACCACCCACGCACCCGCGCCCTTATAATATGGTGCTAGTTCTCCTCGACCGTTCGCAGGAGGGCAAGGCCATTTTTAATCTCACTTCAGTCTGCGATTTAAACGGTATTACCGTAGAGCCCCCACGCAAGACCCACACCCCATCGCAGTGCCATAACTGTCAGTGTTATGGTCACTCGGCGAGGAACTGTCATCTTCGCCCCAGGTGCGTCAAGTGCCTGGGTGATCACCCCACGAAGGAGTGCGCTCGCACTCCCGGTACTCCAGAACCTCCGAGTTGCGTGTTGTGCGGTAACGCGGGTCACCCCGCGAACTATCGCGGCTGTCCTCGCGCACCGCGCACACAGCGACCCCGTCAGGCGAGGCAGGCGCCCAGGGCGCCTGCAGCCGCCGCCCGCCCTCCACCTCCACCTCTCATGTCCGTGGAGGCCTTCCCGGGCCTGCCGGGCGCCTCCCGGGCCCCGGTAGCGCCCGCGCCCCCGACCTAACCGCGCTCACTACCCTCTGTGCCGCGCACGGCTCAACCCGGGCGGGCCCCTATGGCCCCCTGGGCACCCCGACCTCAGCCTCAGGCTTCTTCTAAGCCTCAGGCGCCGCTGCCACAGGCGGCTTATGCTTCATCATCCTCTCTCTCGGGTAAATTCGACTGGATGAAGCATTTACTCCGTGAACACGACATGAAGGAGGTCCTCGCCTTCTACGCCATCGTCGAGGTAGAAGAGGAGCTAGGTCTCCTCACTGCTCTAGCGCGCTTCCCGGCTATAGGAGCTACCATTCAGCGCATCGCCCGGTCACCCTCTTTTAAATAAGTGTTAAAATTCACGGGTCTTAATAAAGTAAAACCACGCGGTCTATGTCTCTCGTTTTTCAATGCGAGATCCCTTCGGTCACAGCGCGATCTAGTAGCTGACTTTTTGCGCGATAGACAGATTGACGTTTTCCTCATCCAGGAAACGATATTAAAACCGAGTATGCGTAATCCGAGAATCGCGAATTACTGTATAGTCAGGAACGACCGTGTCACCCGCGGGGGTGGCACGTTAATCTATTTTAGGCGTTCGTTGTACTGCATGCCGTTAGATCCGCCCGCGCTAANTACTGTATAGTCAGGAACGACCGTGTCACCCGCGGGGGTGGCACCTTAATTTATTTCAGGCGTTCGTTGTATTGCATGCCTTTAGATCCGCCCGCGCTTACTCATATGGAAGTGTCAGTATGCCGCGTTGGTATGACGGGCCACTCTGATATTATTCTTGTCTCCGCGTACCTATCACCGAATAAAGTATTGCTCAAATCCGATCTGCAGGCGCTATTTAATTTAGGTAATTCTGTCATTATAGCAGGGGACCTCAACTGCGGGAACGTCATCTGGAACAGTTCGTGTTCCTCTCGTAACGGGAGAATACTCGACGAACTAGGTGGGGCTCTCGCATTTGACGTCATAGCCCCTCCGGAACCCACACACTATCAAGATCACTGCCGACCGTCAGTTTTAGATGTAGCTTTACTAAAAAATGTCGCGCTTCCTGTACGACTTATATCAGTCATACACGAACTCGACTCGGATCATCGCCCGGTTCTATTACAGTTAGGACATAACTCTGATTTTAGCCCGACGCCGATCAGAGTGGCCGATTACGCGAAACTTAGCGAATATTTTAAAAATAGTCCGTCGTCTAGTAGTTAAGACAGGATTCCGGACGTGTTGGTGTCTAAAGTCGACGCGGATTCGGCCATCGATTCCCTGGTTGATTATCTCCAGACCGCCGTCAGGGAGACCTCGAAAGAGGTACAAGCGGCGAACGAACGCCGTTTTATACTCCCTGACGACATGAGAGCATTAATCACGGAAAAGAACGCCGCGACTCGAGCTTACGACGCTTACCCGACCGCTGAGAACCGCGAACGCTTACGTGTTTTACGGAAAGCAGTCAAGTCTCGTATTTCTGAGATCCGGGGTGACAGGTGGGACAGGTTCCTGGAGGATCTCCAGCCGTCTCACCTGGCATTCTGGACTCTCACGCGAAAGTTTAAGTCCGACACGGTCATTCCAATGCCCCCTCTTGACAGAGGCCCCGGGTTGCCTCCCGCGTTCGATAACACTGACAAAGCAGAATGTCTCGCCGCGAGTTTAGAGAAACAGTGTTCGCCAAATACTGATAATACTGACCCTTCCATCATAGAGTCTATCGAAACTACCGTAGAGCATGCACTCGCGTCTCCTCCGGCGGATACCCTAACCCCGATAACGTATGATGAAGTTTCGGCCGCCATCAAGCGTCTCAAGCCTAGGAAGTCCCCAGGTCACGATGGGATCAGGAACGAGGTTCTGAAGCTCCTTCCTGACCGCATCATAGCTCTATTGGTCTGCATCTTCAATGCGGCCATGTCCCAGGGTCATTTTCCAGCCGTCTGGAAGAGGGCCGTAGTGATAGGAATTCACAAGCCCGGCAAGAAAGCTACGCTTCCCGATAGCTATCGTCCGATTAGTTTGCTTGATACCCTAGGGAAACTTTACGAGCGGCTCGTTCTGAACCGTCTCCAGGTCACGATAAACGACAGTAGGTTAATACCGCCTGAACAGTTTGGATTTCGCGCCAAACACTCTTGTCCAGATCAAGTACTTCGCCTCACGGAGTACATCTTTTCTAATTTTAATAAAGATCCGAACCCGAAGCCGGATCCGCCCGTGAAAAACACTAATCCGAAACGCACGATAGCAGTCTTTTTCGATGTGGCCAAGGCCTTCGATAAGGTCTGGCACAAAGGGCTCATATACAAGCTAAATGAAGCCGGTATACCCGATAGGTTAGTTCACATCATCCGTGATTATCTAGCCGATAGAACCTTCCGTTTTAGAGTAGACGGCGAACTCTCATCGCCCCGTCCGATACGCTCAGGTGTGCCACAAGGCTCAATACTCGCGCCCACCCTCTTCAACCTGTTCATCAGCGACCTACCTAAGCTCCCGGGAGTCGAGGGAGTGGCGGCCGAAATTCCTTAGGAATCGCATCGAAAAAGCCGTTAGCACGCTTGGTGACTGGTTTCTTCGATGGCGTATAGGTATTAACCCCGATAAGAGTACCGCGATATTCTTCGATCCTAGATATCGCGTTAATAAGTTAAAACCCATAAGGCTATACGATTCTGAGATACCTTGGACCACCGAGGTCAAGTATCTCGGCGTCACTTTAGACCGTCATTTAACGTTCGATCCTCATATTAAGAGAGTGCGAGACAAAGCCGCTATGGTCTTGGGTCGCCTCCATTGTTTACTCTGTCAGAAGAGCAAACTGTCCCTCAGACATAAGCTCACAATATATAAAGTCTGTATTCGTCCGGTAATGACGTATAGTTGTCCGGTTTTCGCCCACGCGAAGAATCTAGATACGCTTCAGGTTTTGCAGACCCGGGCTCTGCGTAAAATCACCGGTGCTCCTTGGTTCGTCCGGAAGGCGGATCTCCACAGGGACCTGGAGATGCCGTCTATCTCGGCGTATATAAAATCACTTACTAGTAGCTATTTCGAGCGAGCCGCGATTCATCCCAGTCCGTTAGTGGTATCCGCCGCGAATTACGAACCCGTGCCCAACGCTGGGCGTTATAAAAGACGTCCGCGACACATTCTCACCGACCCTCCCGACGATATCACGTCAGCGAACGATCAGTACCAGCCTGTCCCTCGTAACACGCCCACGCCCGCGTAACCACAGATCGCGCCGCCGCGGTCTGGGGGTTAATTTCGCACCCGCACACCCGATTAGGCCTCCCACGGCAGCTGCTCAAGCCTAGGTTCGATCCCTCGGTAGGGAGCCCTTGAGTGCGTT
>JACEII010003183.1:0-10381 GCA_014332785.1 Antheraea mylitta | reverse complement strand
ATCAAGTATAGATATTACGAGCCTTGTTTGAAGTTATTTTCAGAATCGGATCCAGAAAGACTGTGATAAATTATTACAATAAATAATGAAGATTACAAATAATTATGACAATTTATCAATGTAATATTCAATACAAACGCATATACTAATCTATTAAAATGAATAAATGACAGATTACGAAAAAGGCCATATTTTAAAAACCATTTCAAATTAGTAACGGATCTAGTTAATAATAATAAGCATTAATGTTAATAATAATTTACAGCTTAATGTCAAGATAGGTATAATAATTTTCATATATTTTGCGGTAATGTGTACTCCACTAGTGTTGGCTGAATTTGTGGCAAATGATGTGGAGAATATCAACCTACTGCTTGCGAATCAACTGTTAATTTGCAAAGGTATATTTCTATAACTCATATGAAGCCCATGCTTATTCAAATTCATAGCAGCTACTTACAAAGTTTTATTTTATTCGCGACCCGCGTATAGTGTAATATTTGGAATTTGGGTTCGCACTGTTTTCAGATGGATTATTAGATTTTTTTTTTAATTTAGTGTTTTCTCGATATTGAAGTCAGTTTAAATTATTTATTTGTTAAAATGTTATTATTATGAAGTTTTTTGCTGCAAACAGCAACTAGAGAATCAGGCTTTGTCGTTACCGGACCCATCTGTATGTATATAGGTAAAATCCACTCATTACTTTAATGTAGGTCACCAATATAGTGACACTCTAGCTAAACTGGATATTCTAAATTAGTGTGGCATTAAATTACTTTTCTATTGATCTTGTATTTTCAACTAACATTAGAAATTTATCTAATATGTTATGTAGATTCTTATATATCATACTAAACATCTTGGTAATTGTTTAACATTTTAACTGCCACGCCGTAAATACATGTTTCTTTAGCGATCCGGTCACCAATGACCACCGGTGTGTCACAAGAGAAACCGTGAAATGACCAACGTAGTAGTTAAAGTGTTAATACGTAATTGGAAATATTGTAGATATTTGTCATTGCAAAATTCTGATTTAGGTTTAAGGTTAAGGTTAAGGCTAAGGTTTGTTTATCACATTTACCAGACCAACCATTTAGTTAGCTTTAACGCGATTATTGTAAAAGATTTTTATGATTGTAATTACTGCAACCTTATATTATACTTTTATCCAGGTCTATATTTGTCACTTCCTTTATGGCGGCATGCTGATTTTTGAAAGTTGTTAGTTCATCATTTTTGATATCAATAAGTGCAAAAATGTACACCTTATTATTTTGGGTAGTTGCGGCATATAAAAGTAAGATACTGTGCTAAAATTTTCAGAACGAAATACTACTTATGGCAATTTTTCAGTATTGTAGAATTTCCATTTAAGGACACTGCGTGTCCCCGCGTGATCCCACAGCAAATCCCCTGGTTTAAACTGTACGTGGCTTTTGATTTGATAAAGTTGTGGGTCAACTTGTTTCTTTACATTCTGTTTTCTTCTGTGAAATAAAATATTGAAAGTGAATAGTTTGGTTGTAAACTAAATGTTAAAGATATAACTAAGAAACAAAATTCATACTAAATATTATTATTAATTTTCAGATTCACGTGAACAATCTAAGATCAACAACTTGTTAGTTTTCTTGGATAAGCATCGCTTCAAGTTCAGTATCCTGAGATTTATCAACGTTAATGTATCTCTAATTCTTACCATTATCAGCATCTCTACAACATATACTCTAGCTGTCATACAGTTTACACACATTCTTGAAACAACTTCAGATCGGGGCTAACACTGAAGGACTTTTAGGAGTAATACTGTGATGATTTGGCCTTGTTTTGTTTTCGTGTACTTCCATGTTGATAAAGTTCTTCTAGTGCTCGTCTGGTAAAATGTTTGCTGCTGGTTCAGGATTGCGGAAATATGGAAAATGCCGCCTCATCTGTTTTGATGGTGCGATTTATTTTATGTGTACCTCACTCGCGGTGTTATATAAATATATTCACGATACTCAATTGTTTTAAGCGTGTATCAGGTTTTACACGAATCTTCACAATATTAATAAACTGTGACTCCAGTAATTTGGCGTATGCGTATACGATGTATCATTTCGTTGCGTTCGCTGTCATGATGGAAGTTTTAGTGCTTTTAGGAAGGAAGGTGGGCGGAAGGGTAATTTGTGCATACAGAAACCTAAATATATAATGCGCGCCAACATTAGTCTTTTTAAGTTTTAGACCGAAATCTTAGGGCTAAATACCGATATGGAATTCAGATGTACATAAACTAAATACGGTAGGCAAGAGTTTAATTTGTGTGTTAACTTCTTTTTATGCTTAAGGTGCTATTCTAGGCTTAAGCTGAGTTCAAATTTGTGTTTAAATACTCAAAATTGTTACAAAAAACTCTGTGTTAGTTTTGTGATATTTTACTTAAAATTGTGTGGCCTAGACGAACAAGTTTAATGAATATATTCATTGGTTTATGTACACTTAAAATACAGCAGTCAAAAAAGGACAACAGGAATATTGAAAATTTATATTATACTAGTGTTAATCACATGTAGAAAACGATGACGTTGTTTATATTATTAAAATTCCAATTAGGAATGGATAGTGAAAAATTGAGCCGTCACAGGACGCCTGGATCTGCCATCGAAACATCGAAATTGTTTATAGAAGTTATATACATAGAAGAACAGATTACGACATATATCAGATATGGCATAATAAAAAGATAAGAATATTTAGTTACAACAAATTTGTTTCATAAAATAATAGCTATTTATTTTAGTAGTAAAAAGTTCAACTAGGCGTAGGCGCGGTGTGCTTGGCGGCATTTATCAAAGGGCGCTAGGTCGTCGGCGCATACAGCGTAACACTAGTAGAACGAGTGGTCGACAATACAGTTTGAATCTTAGGTTTAAACAGATAGAGTTGCAAATGTTTTAAGGAAATCTAAGTCCAAAAACATTTATTTAGGCGAACTATGTGAATTGTAATACGAAAATTATTACATAGTAAATAACAAAGTTCTCCACGTCTGTCTGTCTGTTCGCGATAATCTCAAAAACGACTAAACGGATTATCATGCGGTTTTCATCAGTACATAGAATGATTCAGGGAGGAAGGAAGGAAGAAAGATTTTGGTATATAGTTTATGAAGGATTTTTTTATAGTCAGGGCGGGACAACGTCTTCCGAGCCCGCTAGTAATCAATAAGAATAAATTACAAAATCCACTGTTTAACTTATAAAAATTATTTGTTTTTATACAAAAAAAAAATTCATGGATGTCGTTTATTTCGTTATTTGAAATGGTTTTTTTTTTCAAAGGAACTGATATTTTTTATACACTGGAATCGATTTCTTAATTTATAAATGGTCGTACAAAAGATTCAAATTGAGTAAAAGTTATACGTTTGTACCATTTTAGTTAACGAATTCTGATCGTCAAAATTTAAAACCGATTTTTTTGCGTATGTAAATAATCTTAATTATTTAACTATGATATTATACAAAAATATTGAAACTTATTTGAAATAAAAAATTCGGCTACTTTTATTAAAATTTTGTAAAAGGTAAAATGCTATAAATTATTACATATAACGGAAAGAGTACATCAATACATAGAATAAAATAAAATCCTCTGCCGCGTCTTTCATGTTCATGTCAAATTCATGACTTCATTTTTAGTAAATTTTTAAAAGATCATAACTCAGCAACAACGCTTCATACGAAAAAAAATTGTGTGTACACTTCTACGTCTACTAGAAGTATAACTAACCAGAGTATAAACAAATTTCAGGATCTCATTTTTTTTGTCCGTTTGACGTGAAATGCCCCTATTGTTAAAATAATAATTATATGAACGCTAGTTATTATATAAATTTGTAATTATTTTAAAGATTGTGTCACTCATAAATATTGAATATATGAATGTAGTGTGTTAAATTGCGTTATTATTTGTTTTATATCCGAAACAAACTAATATTTTTATGTCACAGGTGACCGTAATGTTAAAATATGGCGTTTTGATTTAGTTAACTATTCTTGTAAATGAGATGACTGGACGCCAACTAACAGGATGCTCCTTGATTAATTTAAGTCATTAATTAGTTTTGGACTAACACTAATTTATTATTTAAGATTAGTTACGTCATTTAAATTAATTAGTTAACATAACAATGATTAATATAAAGTTATTCACACCAGTAGTGTAAGTAACTTTGTTTGGAATTCTATTTTTATTTTTTTGTAAAATAATTTTGCATCAACAGATACTCAAAAGATGCCAAAGAAAGGATAAATGATGTGGTTATAGAATACAAAGTATTTTAATGGAGTACTTAAAAAAACGTTCCATGTTACTAGCTAAGGACATTAATTATGTTTGGATTGTTTTGGTTTTTGCAACGTTTCATAGTCGAATACAAACCATTAGGAAATCAATGGATACGAATACGATATCTGTGAACATTATTGGTCGGAATAAGATTAAAAGAAAGAAAAATATAATCAGAAAATTATTATTCACGTACAAACATTTATTGGATAACGTGATTACTGTTGATCTTCCAATTCAATGTTGGGTAAATATTAATTTACTAAAGTTTCATAAATTTCCTACGTCCATGAAGTTACAAATATGTTATCTACCCACCTCCAGTGCCGCTCGTTATATTCAAGAAGCGAGACTACAATACGACCGGAACATTGATACTAGAGCCACAATATTAGAGATACGCATTGATACTAACGCCAACATATAAGAGAGACACGTTAACACTAGCGCCATTTTATTAAAAATACTTAAATAAGAATTATTATTATATAGATTTCAATGAGACGTAAATAAGAATTGATATTATTGATTTATTACTTTAATAACATTAGATTAATGATTAGAATTATTTTTGTGTTGCACAAAGTATCTTGCAGAATTATTAATTAATAGTAATTGCTTTGATTTCCATAGTTTGGCCTATAAAAGGCTAGGTGTCACAGCTCTACACTTCCGACAAATATTACCTTTATTGCCTAACACACACGGTAAAGAGCAACAATAATTAAGCATTACATACGATATTGTAATAATACAGATAACTAATTTTAAATTATAATTGTTTTTCTTAATATTCACTATTATAGTGTTAGTTAAATCACACATTACAAAATGTATTTTAATTAGAATATAGTTATATGCGTTTTCTAAAGTTTAGAAATCGTTTGTTATGATTGAAATATCAAAGCGTTGTTATAGAATAAATACTTATCAATGTTATTGACCGAATTGTGTGGTATCCACTACTACAACTTTATTAAGATTACACCCTATAGAAATTGTTTTAATTAAAATGTAGTTACTTGCTTTTTCTAAACTTTAGAAAAAGTTTGTTTCTATTTGAGTACCCAGATGTTGTTACGAAATAAATACTTCTCAACTTGTTCAGTGAAATGTGTGCTATCACTGTTGTAATATTATTAGGATTACACCCTGCATAAGTTGTTTTAATTAGAATGTAGTTATTTGCATGTTCTAAGCTTTAGAAATAGCTTGTTTAGATTGGATTACCCAAGTGTTGTTACAAAATAAATACTTTTCATCTTATTACGGAAAATATGTGCTTACGCTGTTATAATATTATTAATATGTGCTTACGCTGTCATAATAAATATAAAATTAGGTATGTAAATTAGGTATGACCGGTCACTCGCATATTATTTTACTTTCTGCGTATTTGCCACCGAACAAAGAATTGCTAATATCTGATTTGCAGGCGCTACTTAATTTAGGAGATTCAGTTATTATAGCGGGGGACCTCAATAGCGGGAACGTTATCTGGAATAGTCCGTGTACCTCTCGTAACGGGAGGATACTCGACGAACTAGGTAGGGTTCTCGCGTTTGACGTCATAGCCCCTTCGGAACCCACGCACTATCAAGATCATTGCCGATCCACAGTTTTAGATATAGCTCTCTTTAAAAATATAACGCTTCCTGTACGACTCATACAAGTCGTACACGAACTTGATTCAGATCATCGCCAGGTTATTCTACAGTTAGGACACAATTCAGACTTCACCCTGCCGTCGGTTAGGGTGGCTGATTACGCGAAACTCGTTCAATATTTTAAAGAAAATCCTTCGTCTAGTAGTTTAGACAGGATTCCGAACGTGTTGATGTCTAAAGCCGATGCGGATTTGACCATCGTGGTCGACCATCGACCAGAGTGACCTCGAAAGAGGTACAAGTGGCGAACGATCGCCGTTTTATACTCCCTGACGACGTGAGAGCATTGATCACGGAAAAGAACGCCGCGACTCGAGCTTACGGCGCTTACCCGTCTGTAGAGAATCGCGATCGTTTACGTTCGTTACGAAAAACAGTCAAGTCTCGTATGTCTGAGATCCGGGGTGACAGGTGGGACAGACTCCTGGAGGATCTCCAGCCGTCTCAACTGTCGTACTGGACTCTAGCGCGAACTCTCAAATCTCGACAGAGGCTCCGGGTCACCTCCCGCGTTCGATAGCATAGATAAAGCAGAATGCCTTGCTGCAGGCTTAGAAAAACAGTGTTCGCCAAACACTGATAACACTGACCCTTTCCATAACGGATTAATCGAATCAGCTGCGGAGCATGTACTTGCGTATCCTCCGGCGGATACATACGCAATCAAACGTCTCAAGTCTAGGAAGTCCCCAGGTCCCGATGGGATCAGGAACGAGGTTCTGAAACTTCTTCCTAATCGCATAATAGCTCTATTGGTCTGCGTCTTAAATGCGGCCATGACCCAGGGTCATTTTCCGGCGGTCTGAAAAATGGCCGTAGTGATAGGTATTCACAAGCCTGGCAAGAAAGCTACGCTTCCCGTTTGCTATCGCCCCATTAGTCTGTTAGATACCTTAGGAAAACTTTACGAGCGGCTCCTTCTGAACCATCTCCAGTTCTCAATTACAGATTTAAAATTAAAACCACCTGAGCAGTTCGGATTTCGCGCCGAACACTCTTGCACGAATCAAGTACACCGCCTCACGGAGTAAATTTCTCTAAATTTAACGCCGATCCAAAACGTAAACCGAAACGTACAATTGCAGTCTTCTTCGATATCGCCAAGGCCTTCGATAAGGTCTGGCACGGAGGGCTCATTGATAAATTATGTAAATCTCGCGTACCCGATAGGTTAATTCATATTATCCGCGATTATCTCACTGATAGGTCATTCCGCTTCAGAGTGAATAGTGAACTATCGTTGTCCCACCCGATACGCTCAGGTGTGCCACAGTGCTCCATACTCGCGCCCACGCTCTTCAATCTATTCATCAGTGACCTACCTCGGTCTCGGGGGGTCGAGGTAGGTTGTTACGCTGACGATACCGTTATTTACACTTCCGGCTGGCGGTCGGACTTTCTTAGGATGCGCATCGAAAAAGCCGTTCATACTCTCGGCGAATGGTATTGTCGATGACGCATCATAGAAGTTAATCCCGATAAGAGTGCCGCAATACTCTTCGTTCCCACGAAACGCGCTAATAAATTTGAGCCCATCAGGTTATACGGAATCGATATCCCTTGGGTCGAAGTGGTCAAATATCTCGGTTTTACATTAGATAGCCATTTAAAGTTCAATTCACATACAGACAGAGTGCGAAATAAAGCCGCTATGGTCTTGGGTCGCCTCCATCCGTTGCTTTGTCATAAGAGTAAGCTGTCCCTCAGACACAAGCTCACTTTGTGTAAGACGTGTATCCGTCCCGTGATAACATATAGCTGCCCCGTTTTTGCGCACATTTTCAAAGATCACTTTGACAAGCTGCAGGTTCTCCAAAACCGTGTTTTACGTAAAGTGACCGGTGCCCCGTGGTACATCCGGATAGTCGATCTCCATAGAGACCTAGAAATCCCTTCTATCTGGGCGCACGTAAAATCACGTACGATTAGTTATTTTGAAAAAGTCGCAAATCATCCCAGTCCTTTAGTGGTATCCGCCGCAAACTATGAACCCGTACCTAACGCTGCGCGTTATAAAAGACGTCCGTGACACATTTTTACCGACCCTCTTGATTCATTCACGTCAGCGAACGATCAGTACCAGCCTGTCCCTCGAAACAGAGCGTGTTCACGCCCACGCTCGCGTAACCACAAATCACGCCGCCGTGCTCTGGGAGTTAATTTCACTCCCGCACACCCGATTAGGCCTCCCACGGCAGCGGCTCAAGCCTAGGTTCGAACCCTCGGTAGGGAGCCCTTGAGTGCGTTGCTTGCGCGATACGGTGATACACAAATATACATCACCGCTACAACACTACACGATCACCCCCACACACGTGCACGCCTACACACTTACACATGAAAGTGGAAGGGTTTACTTTTTTTCCCTTATCGAACTGAAAAACTCTTAATTTTTCCGATATATGGAAGAGTTGTTAAGGCGTGTATGCTTGGTACACATATACTACTTTTATAAAGTCTATCTGCCACAAAAGTCTCGTAAAGATTGGTCTAACCGTTACGGAGATAGCACTGCGGCCGAAACCACGGTCAATAGCTAGTATGAACTAAAATAGCCTAAATTATTTTTATAAGGTCAGTTATTTGTCACTAAAAGTCTCATTAACCATTTTGGAGATAGCACTGCGAGCGAAACCACAGTTACCAGCTAGTATAAACTAAAATTGCTTGAATTACTTATTACAAAATAAGCTATCTGCCAATGGAAGTTTCATGAGGATCAATCTAATCGTTTTGGTAATAATACTGCGGGCGAAACCACGGTGAAGAGCTAATCTAAATTAAAATAACTTGAATTACTTTTTATAAGGTCAGCTATCTACCAATCCATCCCTTGCCGCCCCAACACCACGGTCTGTTGGTACACCGTGGGGTTTTAGTCCGTGCAACTCGGACATAACCCACCCTCTCCCCTGGGATGGTCGGTATCCATAAGGGATTTCCACACGTAAAAACAAAAAAGCTATCTGCCAATCAATGTTTCGTAACGATCGGTCAAACCGTTTTGTAGGTAATAATGCAGGTAAAGCCACGATTAACAGCTAGTATAAACTAAAATTATTTTAATTACTTTTTATAAACTCAGCTATCTTCCAATGAAAGTTTCTTGAAGATCAGTTTAACTGTTTTAGAGATATTACTCCGGACGAAGCCACAGTTAACAGCTGATCTAAATTAAAATATACTAAATTACTTTTTATGATATCCGTTATCTGTTGGTGAAACTTTTGTGAAAATCGGTCTATCCATTTTGGAGATAGCATTGCAGGCGAAGCCGCTGTTAGCACTTAGTCTAATTTAGAGTAGCCTATGTCACCCTATTTCAGCTATTTGCTAGTAAAATTCCCGTCAAAATCGATCCAGCCGTTTCGGAGATTATCCGGAATAAACAGACAGACAGACCGACAAAAACTTTAAAAATTACATTTTTGCTATCAGTAGCGTGTATACGTTCATACCCAATCACTGAATTTTTTTATTTCGCTGTTACATACAACACTTCATTTTTATTATATGTATAGATAACATATTGACTTATAGCAGCACGTTGAGCATTCCCTACAGAAACATTCATTTCTTTCAAAATGTCCTTCACCGCATCAAACAATGACTTTTTTTTCTCGAACTGACTAACGTAGTTGACTTAGCGAGGTCTTAACAGCTTTACCGGACTACGATCAAATAATGACATTTTGACGGTCGCTATCTTTAATGCCATCAATTTTGAAAATGCCGCTAATTTTGTCAACGCTTATATCGACCTACCTGCAAACATGGGCCGTCGTGAGCGTATGTTATAACGTTCTCGGCGCGACCACAACAATCACGGTCGCCAAGTGAAACGGCTAAAAGTCTATTTTGGGCGTTGTGAACGTCAAGTGGAACGCGACCATAGTGACATGATTAGATATGTTACGTTTTTGATTTTGCCATTGTGTACCTATTAACTAAACGGGTAATTATACTCAACTGGATTCATATGACGCATGCTCATATTGGTAACCAGTCAATACTTTTTAGTGTATTGCGTTTCAGAATTAAAGGGTTTATATTCAGCAGACGAGAGACTTGTAAGCCAGCAATACCTCAGTGACAAGCAATCCATCAACGACCCCTCGTTGCTCTTCGTTGTTTTTAATTTATACTTTGATTACCATCACGCGCAGTGCCTTTTAATATACTGTGTAACTATACAAAGATGTGTGAAATATATTGATAATTAACGAGAAATAACATTACAATTTTGAAAATCAACACTTATCTTAATCACTCGATGTGAGAAGCTGTAGTGTCCTTAGTCGCAATAAGAAGATTATTTAATACACACCGTAATAAATTAATAACACAACATATTCAAGTAGGAACGGTAGTAAATT
>JACEII010003182.1:7910-18291 GCA_014332785.1 Antheraea mylitta | reverse complement strand
AATTTACTACCGTTCCTACTTGAATATGTTGTGTTATTAATTTATTACGGTGTGTATTAAATAATCTTCTTATTGCGACTAAGGACACTACAGCTTCTCACATCGAGTGATTAAGATAAGTGTTGATTTTCAAAATTGTAATGTTATTTCTCGTTAATTATCAATATATTTCACACATCTTTGTATAGTTACACAGTATATTAAAAGGCACTGCGCGTGATGGTAATCAAAGTATAAATTAAAAACAACGAAGAGCAACGAGGGGTCGTTGATGGATTGCTTGTCACTGAGGTATTGCTGGCTTACAAGTCTCTCGTCTGCTGAATATAAACCCTTTAATTCTGAAACGCAATACACTAAAAAGTATTGACTGGTTACCAATATGAGCATGCGTCATATGAATCCAGTTGAGTATAATTACCCGTTTAGTTAATAGGTACACAATGGCAAAATCAAAAACGTAACATATCTAATCATGTCACTATGGTCGCGTTCCACTTGACGTTCACAACGCCCAAAATAGACTTTTAGCCGTTTCACTTGGCGACCGTGATTGTTGTGGTCGCGCCGAGAACGTTATAACATACGCTCACGACGGCCCATGTTTGCAGGTAGGTCGATATAAGCGTTGACAAAATTAGCGGCATTTTCAAAATTGATGGCATTAAAGATAGCGACCGTCAAAATGTCATTATTTGATCGTAGTCCGGTAAAGCTGTTAAGACCTCGCTAAGTCAACTACGTTAGTCAGTTCGAGAAAAAAAAGTCATTGTTTGATGCGGTGAAGGACATTTTGAAAGAAATGAATGTTTCTGTAGGGAATGCTCAACGTGCTGCTATAAGTCAATATGTTATCTATACATATAATAAAAATGAAGTGTTGTATGTAACAGCGAAATAAAAAAATTCAGTGATTGGGTATGAACGTATACACGCTACTGATAGCAAAAATGTAATTTTTAAAGTTTTTGTCGGTCTGTCTGTCTGTTTATTCCGGATAATCTCCGAAACGGCTGGATCGATTTTGACGGGAATTTTACTAGCAAATAGCTGAAATAGGGTGACATAGGCTACTCTAAATTAGACTAAGTGCTAACAGCGGCTTCGCCTGCAATGCTATCTCCAAAATGGATAGACCGATTTTCACAAAAGTTTCACCAACAGATAACGGATATCATAAAAAGTAATTTAGTATATTTTAATTTAGATCAGCTGTTAACTGTGGCTTCGTCCGGAGTAATATCTCTAAAACAGTTAAACTGATCTTCAAGAAACTTTCATTGGAAGATAGCTGAGTTTATAAAAAGTAATTAAAATAATTTTAGTTTATACTAGCTGTTAATCGTGGCTTTACCTGCATTATTACCTACAAAACGGTTTGACCGATCGTTACGAAACATTGATTGGCAGATAGCTTTTTTGTTTTTACGTGTGGAAATCCCTTATGGATACCGACCATCCCAGGGGAGAGGGTGGGTTATGTCCGAGTTGCACGGACTAAAACCCCACGGTGTACCAACAGACCGTGGTGTTGGGGCGGCAAGGGATGGATTGGTAGATAGCTGACCTTATAAAAAGTAATTCAAGTTATTTTAATTTAGATTAGCTCTTCACCGTGGTTTCGCCCGCAGTATTATTACCAAAACGATTAGATTGATCCTCATGAAACTTCCATTGGCAGATAGCTTATTTTGTAATAAGTAATTCAAGCAATTTTAGTTTATACTAGCTGGTAACTGTGGTTTCGCTCGCAGTGCTATCTCCAAAATGGTTAATGAGACTTTTAGTGACAAATAACTGACCTTATAAAAATAATTTAGGCTATTTTAGTTCATACTAGCTATTGACCGTGGTTTCGGCCGCAGTGCTATCTCCGTAACGGTTAGACCAATCTTTACGAGACTTTTGTGGCAGATAGACTTTATAAAAGTAGTATATGTGTACCAAGCATACACGCCTTAACAACTCTTCCATATATCGGAAAAATTAAGAGTTTTTCAGTTCGATAAGGGAAAAAAAGTAAACCCTTCCACTTTCATGTGTAAGTGTGTAGGCGTGCACGTGTGTGGGGGTGATCGTGTAGTGTTGTAGCGGTGATGTATATTTGTGTATCACCGTATCGCGCAAGCAACGCACTCAAGGGCTCCCTACCGAGGGTTCGAACCTAGGCTTGAGCCGCTGCCGTGGGAGGCCTAATCGGGTGTGCGGGAGTGAAATTAACTCCCAGAGCACGGCGGCGTGATTTGTGGTTACGCGAGCGTGGGCGTGAACACGCTCTGTTTCGAGGGACAGGCTGGTACTGATCGTTCGCTGACGTGAATGAATCAAGAGGGTCGGTAAAAATGTGTCACGGACGTCTTTTATAACGCGCAGCGTTAGGTACGGGTTCATAGTTTGCGGCGGATACCACTAAAGGACTGGGATGATTTGCGACTTTTTCAAAATAACTAATCGTACGTGATTTTACGTGCGCCCAGATAGAAGGGATTTCTAGGTCTCTATGGAGATCGACTATCCGGATGTACCACGGGGCACCGGTCACTTTACGTAAAACACGGTTTTGGAGAACCTGCAGCTTGTCAAAGTGATCTTTGAAAATGTGCGCAAAAACGGGGCAGCTATATGTTATCACGGGACGGATACACGTCTTACACAAAGTGAGCTTGTGTCTGAGGGACAGCTTACTCTTATGACAAAGCAACGGATGGAGGCGACCCAAGACCATAGCGGCTTTATTTCGCACTCTGTCTGTATGTGAATTGAACTTTAAATGGCTATCTAATGTAAAACCGAGATATTTGACCACTTCGACCCAAGGGATATCGATTCCGTATAACCTGATGGGCTCAAATTTATTAGCGCGTTTCGTGGGAACGAAGAGTATTGCGGCACTCTTATCGGGATTAACTTCTATGATGCGTCATCGACAATACCATTCGCCGAGAGTATGAACGGCTTTTTCGATGCGCATCCTAAGAAAGTCCGACCGCCAGCCGGAAGTGTAAATAACGGTATCGTCAGCGTAACAACCTACCTCGACCCCCCGAGACCGAGGTAGGTCACTGATGAATAGATTGAAGAGCGTGGGCGCGAGTATGGAGCACTGTGGCACACCTGAGCGTATCGGGTGGGACAACGATAGTTCACTATTCACTCTGAAGCGGAATGACCTATCAGTGAGATAATCGCGGATAATATGAATTAACCTATCGGGTACGCGAGATTTACATAATTTATCAATGAGCCCTCCGTGCCAGACCTTATCGAAGGCCTTGGCGATATCGAAGAAGACTGCAATTGTACGTTTCGGTTTACGTTTTGGATCGGCGTTAAATTTAGAGAAATTTACTCCGTGAGGCGGTGTACTTGATTCGTGCAAGAGTGTTCGGCGCGAAATCCGAACTGCTCAGGTGGTTTTAATTTTAAATCTGTAATTGAGAACTGGAGATGGTTCAGAAGGAGCCGCTCGTAAAGTTTTCCTAAGGTATCTAACAGACTAATGGGGCGATAGCAAACGGGAAGCGTAGCTTTCTTGCCAGGCTTGTGAATACCTATCACTACGGCCATTTTTCAGACCGCCGGAAAATGACCCTGGGTCATGGCCGCATTTAAGACGCAGACCAATAGAGCTATTATGCGATTAGGAAGAAGTTTCAGAACCTCGTTCCTGATCCCATCGGGACCTGGGGACTTCCTAGACTTGAGACGTTTGATTGCGTATGTATCCGCCGGAGGATACGCAAGTACATGCTCCGCAGCTGATTCGATTAATCCGTTATGGAAAGGGTCAGTGTTATCAGTGTTTGGCGAACACTGTTTTTCTAAGCCTGCAGCAAGGCATTCTGCTTTATCTATGCTATCGAACGCGGGAGGTGACCCGGAGCCTCTGTCGAGATTTGAGAGTTCGCGCTAGAGTCCAGTACGACAGTTGAGACGGCTGGAGATCCTCCAGGAGTCTGTCCCACCTGTCACCCCGGATCTCAGACATACGAGACTTGACTGTTTTTCGTAACGAACGTAAACGATCGCGATTCTCTACAGACGGGTAAGCGCCGTAAGCTCGAGTCGCGGCGTTCTTTTCCGTGATCAATGCTCTCACGTCGTCAGGGAGTATAAAACGGCGATCGTTCGCCACTTGTACCTCTTTCGAGGTCACTCTGGTCGATGGTCGACCACGATGGTCAAATCCGCATCGGCTTTAGACATCAACACGTTCGGAATCCTGTCTAAACTACTAGACGAAGGATTTTCTTTAAAATATTGAACGAGTTTCGCGTAATCAGCCACCCTAACCGACGGCAGGGTGAAGTCTGAATTGTGTCCTAACTGTAGAATAACCTGGCGATGATCTGAATCAAGTTCGTGTACGACTTGTATGAGTCGTACAGGAAGCGTTATATTTTTAAAGAGAGCTATATCTAAAACTGTGGATCGGCAATGATCTTGATAGTGCGTGGGTTCCGAAGGGGCTATGACGTCAAACGCGAGAACCCTACCTAGTTCGTCGAGTATCCTCCCGTTACGAGAGGTACACGGACTATTCCAGATAACGTTCCCGCTATTGAGGTCCCCCGCTATAATAACTGAATCTCCTAAATTAAGTAGCGCCTGCAAATCAGATATTAGCAATTCTTTGTTCGGTGGCAAATACGCAGAAAGTAAAATAATATGCGAGTGACCGGTCATACCTAATTTACATACCTAATTTTATATTTATTATGACAGCGTAAGCACATATTAATAATATTATAACAGCGTAAGCACATATTTTCCGTAATAAGATGAAAAGTATTTATTTTGTAACAACACTTGGGTAATCCAATCTAAACAAGCTATTTCTAAAGCTTAGAACATGCAAATAACTACATTCTAATTAAAACAACTTATGCAGGGTGTAATCCTAATAATATTACAACAGTGATAGCACACATTTCACTGAACAAGTTGAGAAGTATTTATTTCGTAACAACATCTGGGTACTCAAATAGAAACAAACTTTTTCTAAAGTTTAGAAAAAGCAAGTAACTACATTTTAATTAAAACAATTTCTATAGGGTGTAATCTTAATAAAGTTGTAGTAGTGGATACCACACAATTCGGTCAATAACATTGATAAGTATTTATTCTATAACAACGCTTTGATATTTCAATCATAACAAACGATTTCTAAACTTTAGAAAACGCATATAACTATATTCTAATTAAAATACATTTTGTAATGTGTGATTTAACTAACACTATAATAGTGAATATTAAGAAAAACAATTATAATTTAAAATTAGTTATCTGTATTATTACAATATCGTATGTAATGCTTAATTATTGTTGCTCTTTACCGTGTGTGTTAGGCAATAAAGGTAATATTTGTCGGAAGTGTAGAGCTGTGACACCTAGCCTTTTATAGGCCAAACTATGGAAATCAAAGCAATTACTATTAATTAATAATTCTGCAAGATACTTTGTGCAACACAAAAATAATTCTAATCATTAATCTAATGTTATTAAAGTAATAAATCAATAATATCAATTCTTATTTACGTCTCATTGAAATCTATATAATAATAATTCTTATTTAAGTATTTTTAATAAAATGGCGCTAGTGTTAACGTGTCTCTCTTATATGTTGGCGTTAGTATCAATGCGTATCTCTAATATTGTGGCTCTAGTATCAATGTTCCGGTCGTATTGTAGTCTCGCTTCTTGAATATAACGAGCGGCACTGGAGGTGGGTAGATAACATATTTGTAACTTCATGGACGTAGGAAATTTATGAAACTTTAGTAAATTAATATTTACCCAACATTGAATTGGAAGATCAACAGTAATCACGTTATCCAATAAATGTTTGTACGTGAATAATAATTTTCTGATTATATTTTTCTTTCTTTTAATCTTATTCCGACCAATAATGTTCACAGATATCGTATTCGTATCCATTGATTTCCTAATGGTTTGTATTCGACTATGAAACGTTGCAAAAACCAAAACAATCCAAACATAATTAATGTCCTTAGCTAGTAACATGGAACGTTTTTTTAAGTACTCCATTAAAATACTTTGTATTCTATAACCACATCATTTATCCTTTCTTTGGCATCTTTTGAGTATCTGTTGATGCAAAATTATTTTACAAAAAAATAAAAATAGAATTCCAAACAAAGTTACTTACACTACTGGTGTGAATAACTTTATATTAATCATTGTTATGTTAACTAATTAATTTAAATGACGTAACTAATCTTAAATAATAAATTAGTGTTAGTCCAAAACTAATTAATGACTTAAATTAATCAAGGAGCATCCTGTTAGTTGGCGTCCAGTCATCTCATTTACAAGAATAGTTAACTAAATCAAAACGCCATATTTTAACATTACGGTCACCTGTGACATAAAAATATTAGTTTGTTTCGGATATAAAACAAATAATAACGCAATTTAACACACTACATTCATATATTCAATATTTATGAGTGACACAATCTTTAAAATAATTACAAATTTATATAATAACTAGCGTTCATATAATTATTATTTTAACAATAGGGGCATTTCACGTCAAACGGACAAAAAAAATGAGATCCTGAAATTTGTTTATACTCTGGTTAGTTATACTTCTAGTAGACGTAGAAGTGTACACACAATTTTTTTTCGTATGAAGCGTTGTTGCTGAGTTATGATCTTTTAAAAATTTACTAAAAATGAAGTCATGAATTTGACATGAACATGAAAGACGCGGCAGAGGATTTTATTTTATTCTATGTATTGATGTACTCTTTCCGTTATATGTAATAATTTATAGCATTTTACCTTTTACAAAATTTTAATAAAAGTAGCCGAATTTTTTATTTCAAATAAGTTTCAATATTTTTGTATAATATCATAGTTAAATAATTAAGATTATTTACATACGCAAAAAAATCGGTTTTAAATTTTGACGATCAGAATTCGTTAACTAAAATGGTACAAACGTATAACTTTTACTCAATTTGAATCTTTTGTACGACCATTTATAAATTAAGAAATCGATTCCAGTGTATAAAAAATATCAGTTCCTTTGAAAAAAAAAACCATTTCAAATAACGAAATAAACGACATCCATGAATTTTTTTTTTGTATAAAAACAAATAATTTTTATAAGTTAAACAGTGGATTTTGTAATTTATTCTTATTGATTACTAGCGGGCTCGGAAGACGTTGTCCCGCCCTGACTATAAAAAAATCCTTCATAAACTATATACCAAAATCTTTCTTCCTTCCTTCCTCCCTGAATCATTCTATGTACTGATGAAAACCGCATGATAATCCGTTTAGTCGTTTTTGAGATTATCGCGAACAGACAGACAGACGTGGAGAACTTTGTTATTTACTATGTAATAATTTTCGTATTACAATTCACATAGTTCGCCTAAATAAATGTTTTTGGACTTAGATTTCCTTAAAACATTTGCAACTCTATCTGTTTAAACCTAAGATTCAAACTGTATTGTCGACCACTCGTTCTACTAGTGTTACGCTGTATGCGCCGACGACCTAGCGCCCTTTGATAAATGCCGCCAAGCACACCGCGCCTACGCCTAGTTGAACTTTTTACTACTAAAATAAATAGCTATTATTTTATGAAACAAATTTGTTGTAACTAAATATTCTTATCTTTTTATTATGCCATATCTGATATATGTCGTAATCTGTTCTTCTATGTATATAACTTCTATAAACAATTTCGATGTTTCGATGGCAGATCCAGGCGTCCTGTGACGGCTCAATTTTTCACTATCCATTCCTAATTGGAATTTTAATAATATAAACAACGTCATCGTTTTCTACATGTGATTAACACTAGTATAATATAAATTTTCAATATTCCTGTTGTCCTTTTTTGACTGCTGTATTTTAAGTGTACATAAACCAATGAATATATTCATTAAACTTGTTCGTCTAGGCCACACAATTTTAAGTAAAATATCACAAAACTAACACAGAGTTTTTTGTAACAATTTTGAGTATTTAAACACAAATTTGAACTCAGCTTAAGCCTAGAATAGCACCTTAAGCATAAAAAGAAGTTAACACACAAATTAAACTCTTGCCTACCGTATTTAGTTTATGTACATCTGAATTCCATATCGGTATTTAGCCCTAAGATTTCGGTCTAAAACTTAAAAAGACTAATGTTGGCGCGCATTATATATTTAGGTTTCTGTATGCACAAATTACCCTTCCGCCCACCTTCCTTCCTAAAAGCACTAAAACTTCCATCATGACAGCGAACGCAACGAAATGATACATCGTATACGCATACGCCAAATTACTGGAGTCACAGTTTATTAATATTGTGAAGATTCGTGTAAAACCTGATACACGCTTAAAACAATTGAGTATCGTGAATATATTTATATAACACCGCGAGTGAGGTACACATAAAATAAATCGCACCATCAAAACAGATGAGGCGGCATTTTCCATATTTCCGCAATCCTGAACCAGCAGCAAACATTTTACCAGACGAGCACTAGAAGAACTTTATCAACATGGAAGTACACGAAAACAAAACAAGGCCAAATCATCACAGTATTACTCCTAAAAGTCCTTCAGTGTTAGCCCCGATCTGAAGTTGTTTCAAGAATGTGTGTAAACTGTATGACAGCTAGAGTATATGTTGTAGAGATGCTGATAATGGTAAGAATTAGAGATACATTAACGTTGATAAATCTCAGGATACTGAACTTGAAGCGATGCTTATCCAAGAAAACTAACAAGTTGTTGATCTTAGATTGTTCACGTGAATCTGAAAATTAATAATAATATTTAGTATGAATTTTGTTTCTTAGTTATATCTTTAACATTTAGTTTACAACCAAACTATTCACTTTCAATATTTTATTTCACAGAAGAAAACAGAATGTAAAGAAACAAGTTGACCCACAACTTTATCAAATCAAAAGCCACGTACAGTTTAAACCAGGGGATTTGCTGTGGGATCACGCGGGGACACGCAGTGTCCTTAAATGGAAATTCTACAATACTGAAAAATTGCCATAAGTAGTATTTCGTTCTGAAAATTTTAGCACAGTATCTTACTTTTATATGCCGCAACTACCCAAAATAATAAGGTGTACATTTTTGCACTTATTGATATCAAAAATGATGAACTAACAACTTTCAAAAATCAGCATGCCGCCATAAAGGAAGTGACAAATATAGACCTGGATAAAAGTATAATATAAGGTTGCAGTAATTACAATCATAAAAATCTTTTACAATAATCGCGTTAAAGCTAACTAAATGGTTGGTCTGGTAAATGTGATAAACAAACCTTAGCCTTAACCTTAACCTTAAACCTAAATCAGAATTTTGCAATGACAAATATCTACAATATTTCCAATTACGTATTAACACTTTAACTACTACGTTGGTCATTTCACGGTTTCTCTTGTGACACACCGGTGGTCATTGGTGACCGGATCGCTAAAGAAACATGTATTTACGGCGTGGCAGTTAAAATGTTAAACAATTACCAAGATGTTTAGTATGATATATAAGAATCTACATAACATATTAGATAAATTTCTAATGTTAGTTGAAAATACAAGATCAATAGAAAAGTAATTTAATGCCACACTAATTTAGAATATCCAGTTTAGCTAGAGTGTCACTATATTGGTGACCTACATTAAAGTAATGAGTGGATTTTACCTATATACATACAGATGGGTCCGGTAACGACAAAGCCTGATTCTCTAGTTGCTGTTTGCAGCAAAAAACTTCATAATAATAACATTTTAACAAATAAATAATTTAAACTGACTTCAATATCGAGAAAACACTAAATTAAAAAAAAAATCTAATAATCCATCTGAAAACAGTGCGAACCCAAATTCCAAATATTACACTATACGCGGGTCGCGAATAAAATAAAACTTTGTAAGTAGCTGCTATGAATTTGAATAAGCATGGGCTTCATATGAGTTATAGAAATATACCTTTGCAAATTAACAGTTGATTCGCAAGCAGTAGGTTGATATTCTCCACATCATTTGCCACAAATTCAGCCAACACTAGTGGAGTACACATTACCGCAAAATATATGAAAATTATTATACCTATCTTGACATTAAGCTGTAAATTATTATTAACATTAATGCTTATTATTATTAACTAGATCCGTTACTAATTTGAAATGGTTTTTAAAATATGGCCTTTTTCGTAATCTGTCATTTATTCATTTTAATAGATTAGTATATGCGTTTGTATTGAATATTACATTGATAAATTGTCATAATTATTTGTAATCTTCATTATTTATTGTAATAATTTATCACAGTCTTTCTGG
Source organism: Antheraea mylitta (assembly GCA_014332785.1). NCBI lineage: Eukaryota > Metazoa > Arthropoda > Insecta > Lepidoptera > Saturniidae > Antheraea > Antheraea mylitta. Next base: position 7,961 of record JACEII010003182.1, on the reverse strand, counting down.
ATCCGATTCTGAAAATAACTTCAAACAAGGCTCGTAATATCTATACTTGAT
>JACEII010003165.1:0-12656 GCA_014332785.1 Antheraea mylitta | reverse complement strand
TAACGTGGGGAAATCCCTTATGGATACCCACCCTCCCGGGGGAGAGGGTAGGTTATGTCCGACTCGCACGGACTAAAACCCCACGGTGTACGTCTTCCGCTATGGTTGGGGCGGCACGAGATCTCTATAGACTTCATCGTGCCGCCCCGGCGGTTGGCCCAGCAGCAGAAGTGCCGCCGCCGAGCCTCGTCTTATAAGGAGACAGCCGGGTACACACCGGCCGTCTCCTCCATCCGCCGGACCCGTGCAATGGGAAGATGGGCCCCCCGGCCCATCTTCTCTGGTCCGGTTAAGGTGGGAGGTGGCGGTCAAACTGCCGCCTCCTCCTGCCTGCCCTTTGTTGGCGGAGACGGCCACTGTGAGGGTCTTGCTCACGGACCCTCTCCGCCGCCTCCTTCTGCGAGACGACCTCTTCGCAGAAGGAGGCCATAATATTCCATACATCCTCGCTGCCGAGCATAGCTTTTACGACGCTCGGCAGCGAGAGATCACCACCTACCGCCGCAGCCAGAGTGCGGCGCCGCTCCTCCCACGCAGCACACTCGGAAAGAGTGTGCTGCGCGGTGTCCGGTTCAACACCGCACTGATGGCACACGGCGGTTGGCTCCCTGCGTGCTATCCGATGCAGGTACCAACCGAAGCACCCGTGCCCGGTCAGCACCTGCACCAAACGGAAAGTCAGGGAGCCCCATCCCCTCTGGTACCATTCCGACAGGACCGGGCGGACGGCGTCGATTGTGTATCGACCGTAACGCGCGTCCGCCAGGTCCCGCCTCCACCTTTCCACCATCTCCTCCCTCTTTGTTCTTCTCTTTTCCTCTATTTCTCTGGGAGCTAGAGGCTCCCCCAACCGTTTCTTAGCCGCCGTATAGTTATATACGGCGGCAAGCACCTCCGCCTCTAGCTCCCAGGGAAGGGAGCCGGCCAGTACCATGGCCGCCGCCGAGGACACCGTTCGGTATCCTCGTATCGCCCTCAAAGCCACGGTACGCTGCGCGGCTCGCAGCGCTCGGATATTAGTGGCATTGAGGGCGTCAACCCACAACGGTGCCCCGTAGGCGGCCATGGATCCGACGACCCCCATATAGAGGCGGCGGCAGACGGCACCCGGCCCCCCCGTGTTGGGGAGTAGTCGTCCGAGCGCCGCTGCCGCCTTCACTATACGCGGTCCGAGCCCCTTAAAATGGGGCTCGAACCGCCAGCGTCCGTCCAGGGTGAGGCCCAGGTACTTCATCTGGGTCCCCACCCCAACACGGACTCCCTCGACGTAGATATGGGCCCCCGGAGGCGGCCCTCGCCGAGGCCCATGAAACAATAGAGCCTTGGTTTTATCGAGGGCCACCTCGAGGCCCAACCTTCTGATGCGCCCGACCACGAGAGTGACAGCCTCTGTGGTCAGGCGCAACAGGCTATTTATTTCCCCACCCTGGGCTACGACTAGGGTGTCATCCGCGTAGCAAATGAGGCGTGCTCCAGAAGGGAGCGCGCCGCGGAGCACCCAGTCGTAGCCCATGTTCCACAGGAGTGGGCCTAAAGCTGACCCCTGTGGAACACCGCAGGCCGTCTGGCGTCGGACCATCTGTCCCCTGTTGTCCACAAAGGCGACCTCTCTCTCGTCGAGATACGCCTCCAACAGCCGCCGCAGGTACGGGGGCACTCCGAAAAAGCGGAGCGCCTCCCGTATGACACCATGCGGCAGACTATTGAAGGCGTTGGCGATGTCCAAGGACACCGCCAATAACCTTTCCCCCTGAGAGGTCGCCTCCATGGAGACCTGTTTTAGGAGGGTCAGGGCGTCTATCGTGGAACGCCCCGCCCGGAAGCCAAACTGCACGTCCGACAGGTTCGGCCCCACTTCTTCAAGATGCCGGACGACCCGGGAGGCAACGACCCTCTCGAGCGCCTTTCCGGTGTCGTCCAGCAACACTAGGGGCCGGTATGCAGACGCGCAGTCCAGAGGGCGGCCTTCCTTCCCTATGAGGCAAAGCCGCCCTGTCTTCCAGGGCTTCGGGAACTGCCCGACCGCAAGGCAGCGGTCAAACAGCTCCCGAAGCCACCCCCCAAGATGGCCCAACGCTATGGCTAGCACCCGGCCCGGGACCCCATCGGGGCCGGGTGCTTTGCGCCCGGTGATGCGGAGGCGCTCGATAGCCCTCCCCAACTCATCCTCTGTTACCGAAGGTGGGATGACCGGCGCCTCCTCCACCACCTGAGCAGGAGGCATGGGAGGAGGGGCAAATTCAGGAGGGCTGGGAAATAATGCTTCTACAACCCTCTCAGCCACCTCCGGCTGAAGAGTCTCCGTTGCCGGGAGCGCCTGGCCGCGGAATTTCTTCCGGGCCACTTTGTACGGGCGCCCCCACGGATCCCTCTCCAGCTCCCGGAGCATCTCCTCCCATGCCTGTTCTTTCGCCCGGCTGATGGCGATCTGCAACGTCTTTCTGCAGGTCCTGTAGTCGCCATACAGTCGGGCCTCCTCCTCGGGGTCCCTATCGATCCGTCTCCGGCGGCTGCGCCCGTACAGACGCCGGGCCGCGGAGCAGGCCGCCCGGAGCTCTGCGAGCTCTGGCGACCACCAATACACCGACCTCCTCTTTGGTCGGTGTACGCTCCGCGGCATCGACGCGTCGCAAACCTCCGTGAGAGCAACACGGAGGCGGGCTGCGGACGCGTCGATATCGCTGTCCGGGGGGGGNGGGGGGGGACAAGGACCAGGCCTGGACGATAGCCGCCTCTTCCGCTAGCTCCTGGTCGAGGCGGCTTATCGCCCACCGGGGGAATGTAGCGCCCCTCCGAGGGCGGATTACCGGCTCATTGTGGGAGGTGGAGACCTCGAACCTGATGTATCGGTGATCCGATAAGGTCTCCACCTCCTCGATCACCCTCCACCCCTGGACACGGCGTGCGACCGACGGGGTAGCAAAGGATAGGTCCACTATAGACCCCCCGTTGTGTCGCACGCACGTGTAGACGCTTCCCCGGTTGAGGAGGGACAGCCCATGTTGAGCTGCCCACTCCTCAAGAGCCTCGCCACGTGGGTTCGTAGCTGCCGCCCCCCACGCCCTTGACTTGGCGTTGAAGTCACCCATTAGGACTATGGGGAGCGGCTCGAGCCGCCTCACGACCGGACCCAGCGAGTCCAAAAAGGACTCAAACTCGATGAGGGGCCGGTTCGGGGAGAAATATACCCCGAGGGTCGCGAAACCCCGTGAGGCGACCGCCACGAACCCAGCGCCCCTCTCCCTAATTGAGAGGGATATTCCCCCCCTGACAACACTGCCACGGAGCCGTCCATGTCTCCGGCCCAGTGAGGCTGGTCCGGAATATGGTACGGCTCCGCAACCACCACAAGGTCGATATCCCACTCCGCCACCGCCTGCAGGAGCAGGTCCTGGGCAGCAGCGGAGTGGTTTGCATTAGTCTGAAGGAAGCTGCTGTGGATGTAGTCCATTAACTAATCCACAGCAGTTACCTCCATATTCGCCACCTTTAGAAGGGGTGGCTTCCCTTTCACATGGGGGGGTCGACAATCACCCCCTCCCATAATGTGGCCCGCAGGCTTGCCGGCTTCTGCGCAGACAGCGCACCGCGGTTTTGTTGCGGCACAGCTATCCGCGCAGTGTCCTCCCTCCCCGCACCGGAAGCAGGCCATCTTTCGGTCTATGGCCGAGGGGCACATCGGCCGGGTGTGGCCTAGACCCATGCACTTGAAGCACCGAAGCGGTCTGCTGTCCAAGTGCTGGACCCGAGCCACACTCCAGCCGATCAAGATTCGACCTGCTTCTACGAGCTTCCGTGCAGCGTCCACGGGGAGGGAAACAAATAGCGAATTGCTCGCTCCACCGCAGGGACGTAGTGCACCGACCCTCATCTGGGTGAGGGGACAGTCAGCCGCCTTTGTAATGACCTCTACGGCCTCGTCCCATGATACCGAGTCGTCGATACCGACAACTCGGATATCTGCCTTCTTAACGGGCCGCACCACAGTGTGTAGCCCGAGCAGGGACTGCCTGATCCTCTCGGCGAATTTGTCTACCTGCTCCGAGGCTAGGGTGCTTGGGACGGTCAGAAGTCGGGCACCAGTCGCACTAGGCCGCACCTTTACGGAGGGGATTCCGTAATCCGACAGGGGCACCTCTATCCTTGCCTTTAGGAGGACGTCTCTATATTTTGCCCCCTTTTCCTCAGCTTCCGGCCGCATGGTGACTAGTACTCCTGCCGAGCGAGGAGTAGCGAGTCTGTTCCTGACTCTCTTTCGCTTCCTCTTCTTTCTCCTGGCCCCGGTCGGTTTGGGAGCCGTGGTTACTGCAGCCGCCGCCGGAGTCACCTTCTCTTTCTTTTTCTTGTGGCGGCGGACTACGGTCGTCCAGGGCTCCGTGTCCGACGGGGTGGAGTCTGCTGGAGGTGGCACGGACCTCGGGGATGGCTTACGGGTCCCTGGGGTGATTACCACCCTGGGACTAGCTTCAGCTTCCTCCGTGGCGGACCGGCGCTCTGCTATCCTTCTCGCCGCCTTCCGTGGGCCGGTAGGGGCTTTCACTTTATCGGCAGTAAGTGCTGGCCTCAGTACTTTCGGCGGAAGGAGGCGATCGTCCAGGGCAGCAATTCTGGCATTGAGCATCTCTCCTACTGTGTTCAGCAGAGAGTGCTCAAGCCTGCCAACCATTGCAGATAGCATGTCCTCCCATTCCGGAGGCCGCACCGTGGAAGGCCGCGGTGAAGGCCGCTGAGGAAGTGGTGGAGGAAGCGGTGGAGGCGGCATTTCCTTCTTTTCGCTCTCGTGCCGTCGCCAGGCGAGAAGCTCCTCCTTCATCTTCGCATTCTCAGCTCGGAGGTTGCGTGTCTCCCGCTGTAGGCGCCTCGTCTCCTCCGCCTCTGTGCGGAGAGCCAGAATCTCAACCACCTCCTGGAGGGTGAAGGCTGCCGTCTTCAGGGCCCTAATGAGAGGCCCCTTAACGTTCCCCGACTTCGTTGCCACCTCCACGATAGTGGCCGTCTGCCCGCTGGCCATTTCCATTAGCCGGTCCGCATCAAGCGCCTCCAGGTTTATCGGCACAGTCTTGGCAGGCCGAGCGACGGAGGGCTTAGGGTTTAAGGGCTGCGGATTGCAGGGTTCTTCATTGTCCTCCTGTGCGCTTTCCTCTGTCGCCGTCCGGGTAGAACAGCGGGAGAGAGCCCGGTCGTAAGACCCATCGGCCTCCCCAAGCACAGCACGCTTAGTAGATACCAATACTGTAGTAAGCTTCATTATCAGTGAGTAACATGGACTGTATTATATCTTGGAACAGACAGAACTATATAATTATTAATATAGATGATAATGGTCAGTTTGTATTATCACAATAGCTGTGAAAGTGAGAGTACTTAATGTTGCACACAAAGTCATAATACAAACAAGGAATATATTATCATTACATTATCAGGTCATTGCTGCAAATTACAACACAAAAAATAAATTACCCATTAGCACTTTGTAATGAAATTTTATAGTAAAACACAACAGTCATCACAGCAATTAACTGTCATGTATAAATGTGATTTTATAAATAAATTACATTTTATTTTTTAAATATATTTTCTTTTGTTGTCAATTGATATAACATATGAAATGCATTAATGTAAATGATATTTTATTATTGCTTTGTTTACTATTTAAATCTTACCGATAAGTCCACGGTTGACCTCTTCCACAGCACGTTCGATAAGTACGAATAAAGACCACATCACACAGAGAGCTGCCACACAGTGAAATAAAACAGCACAACATAAACGGCGCCTTTCTACACCAGACATCTCTAGTAAACGCCACTGAAAGATTATGAATTTAATTTGTTTAAGATTTTCATTTTTTATAAGTGAAGTTTTTAGTTTTTATTTACATAGATACATACATGAACGAAATTTGAAGAGCTTGAAAGTAGCGTAAAATATTAAATATGGCTAAAATTGGTTTTAGCTCATTTTTAAATGTAATGACTCATTTCGAAAATAATTCAAATTTTAAACTACATTTATAATAGCTTAATCACCAGTAAATATAATATGACTAAAATTTACATAATCACATTTTGTTGATTTGTTTAAAATTAACATAAAATTTATATTTCATTCTATTTACATTTCTACAATATACATATAAAAATATAATATTTAAATGAAGTGGAATATTTGCTAAAATTAGGATTACAATTATATCATTATAATAATATTATAGAGGACTTTGTTTTATACTAAGTCCTCTAACGCGTCTGTCTGTCTGTTCGTGATAAACTCATAAACATCTTAATGGAATTTCATGCAATTTTCACCAGTAGACAAAGTGGTTAGTGAGGAAAGTTTGTTTTTTTTTTATTATCAGGATGGGCCAACGTCCGGAAGCCCCTTAGTATTAGTATAATTTAAGAACCAAGTTCAACTCACTGTGGTTTTATCTGCCAAAAATGTATTCAAAACGAATGAGACCTGTATTAATCCATAACAACATGCGACACATACAGTATCAATAATAATGAATTTTATTTTGGCTACATTTTGAAGAATACCCATTATCTATACATGTAATAAGAATGTAAAGCCAATGTGTCTGTATTTTTTCGATTTTTGAGAAAAAAAATGTTGCAGGTGTCTATTTAGTTAATAGAATATATTTCAATCATTTTTAGAAATGCTGGTTTGTCTGTTAGTGTGAACACGCATCACTGCTAAAGTACTGAATTCACAATAAAACCATTAAAATCACAAAACATATAATTGGGAGTAATTTAGTCTTTGTTTCATTAAAATCAGTCCACTATATCAAAAGTTATTGTAATTTTAATAAGGACGCGACGTAATTACGAGAGAATAATTGATAAGTAAATGGACTTAATACTTTCATATGACTTTATTAATCACTGTTTTTACATAAGATTTCACACAGAGGAAGTCATAGCTAGTATAATATATAATACATATTGTTGACACCATAGTATGCTGTTATAAGTTTAAAGGGTAGATGCAATCATACATATTTTATTAATTTAGATTCTTTCATATCATTATTTGTTTATAAGAAGAAGTCCCATTAGATATCTATTTACAAACATATACATAATAGTTGATTAGACTTAATTCAAGCAAAGATTACATTTTATACTTATTTACCTCATTAAATGGTTTTATTTTTGTGTGCATTATGAAGTTAAACTTGCACAACTCACAACATCTTGTATCTGACGCTGTCAACCATTGCTGAAGGCAACTTTGGTGGACATATTTTAAACTTCCTGAAATTAAAACATTACATTATATAATTACAATGAGTTCAGACTATCTCTAGGAACAAAAGTAGTGGTAATAATTTTACAATTCCTGTTTCTTCAACTTAATTCAAAGTAAAATTGTTTAGTGTAACAAAATTTGGGTACTTCATGCCACTCAGGTATTACAACATAATACAAGTGACTACAAAAAAAATTGAATTTATAACAACATAAAAAATATTAGGAACAAGGAAATAGGAAAAAGAACTATATTCTGTCACTCAGTATGTTTCACATAAATACTGTAAGTTGTACTAACATATGCTAAAAGTCAGTGTTAATTTTATCAATTTACCTGTTGCTAATTATATATGTGAAATAATAGTTATGTAAGAATTTAAACTATTTTATTAGAAACTATCACAGGTTTCTGACTTCACTATATACATATACAAACAATATTATAGATATGTATGTGGTATACACTCATTTCGAACCCCTTACGCATGTTAAAACATGTAACACTAATTTATTTTGTATTTTATTACAGAGTTAACTAGCTTACTCAAGGATTTTCAATGTATTTGTACACTGATTGCATAAGCACATGACAAATATATTTTTATCCGCAATAAATAATTTGCTTTATCAATATTCATAATATTTGCTTTAGAAGGCAGTTTTGACCTCAACTTTGTAATGTAATAATACCATGGATTATATTAATAAATAGTCATATAACAGACAACATTGAAATATGAAATGTGATGAGATCAAATTTGTGACTTATCTTATTAATTATAGATCTATTTGATAGTAGTGCCAGAATGTTATTAATTTTTCATTTTTATAAATTTAATTCATTCAGATAAACCTGTTATAGGCAATCCCTACAATCAAGTCAACATAAAATAATTGTTATCTAATATTACTAAACATCAAAAGATATTTATTATCTTTATATAATATAAAACAAAGTCTCCTACCTTGTTTGTCTGTCTGTCTGTTCGAAATAAACTCGAAAATGACTGAACAGACTATCATGTGATTTTCACCAATGGATAAAGTGATTCACAAAGAATGTTTTGATATATAATTTAAGTTTATTTTTATATTAGGTTTTTTTTNTTTTTTTTATAATCAGGGCGAGACAATATCTGCCATGTCTGCTAGTTAATGATAATACTTAAATAAAAGCTTATCAAAATATTATAAATTTATACAGAATGTTAAAATCTGTATTAAAGAAAAGTAATAACAATCAATAGACACTTAAGATATAATTAAGTTCACTACTGATTTGGCATACCAATCATTACTTTGTGTGTCTTGAAGGAAGTAATTTTTTATTTTTTTGCTTAACCAAGATGAGTCCATATTCCCAGTTATTGTAATAAACTTACTATACATTGTATGCATCCTCACAAAAGTTGAGATAGTTGCAATTACGATTCTGCAGAACAATTGGGAGGAAATTTTACTTATCCTCTACAGTATATAATTGTTCTACATAAAAATTAATTTCTGCTATCAATAGTTGTCAAAAAATATTATAATCATATTTCTTTATATATAAATTTCTTCTGTGTGTGTATGTTAGTGAACTCCTCCTAAACGGCTCGAATGATTTTGATGAAATTTTGTATGTGTGTTCCAGTGGAACCGAGAATGGTTTAGATTCACAATTGGACCTGATAGGTGGTGCTGTGGTCAAATAATAGTTTTTTTTTTATTATCAAGATGGGACGACATCTGCAGGGACCGCTATTTCTCTCTAATTTGCTTTGCATTATCAGTTATTTTAAGTGTAACTGAGTAGGTATTAACTATTATTATCAAACATAATGTTACTGAAATAACTATGTTGTAACAAATTGTTCCACTCAAACAGAAACTATAAATTGCCTATCATCGCTAAATGCTACAGAAATTGTAAAGCTAGAAGATGTACATATCAGACCTCTTAATTATATATAGTAATCATAAACATATTGTGGTACAACAGAATAATCCCAAGGAGGGTTGACATCAAGCTGGTGGCCGATCATAAAACTAAGCCAAATCATATATCACAACATGACAAACATGTTGTACCAACCCTATGGAATAACAGTTAAAAAAAAAGAAGAATAAGGTAGCCCTGAACTGAGTATTTATGATTCATATGACAGTAATACATAAATATTATTTTAATCAAAACAGTTTGACTTTATTCTTAACTTAGAACGTAATCATAATGACACTTAAACCTAAAATCTCTCAGATTGAATAAACAATCAAGTTATAAACAATACTTGAATATTTATTAATGACATGATCTTTAAGAATAATACAGTTTAAATAATTAAACCCACGCACATAATATCTAACAATGTAAGAATAACAGGAGGACTTTAGCTTCAGCTACTATTAGCAGAATATCCTATAGAATAGCAATATAAATAAAACCATTGTATTTTCCGCAAATTCTCCATAAAATACACTGAGGAAAAAAATCTTACCAGAACAATAACATGGTGCTAACAACGGATTATGTGCTTCAGTTTCACAGTGACATATGCGGCAAATATCTCCACTAGAATTACTGCACGATGTATGACTGCTTCCAGATCCAGTTCGTATTGTTTCCCTGCCACATCCTCCACCCCATTCCCAACTTTCGATATCAGACGAATTCTTTACATTAATTTGCTGGACAGGCATTGTAGTTCTTTATAATTTACAATATCAGATGGGAATACTTGATTTTTCCAATTTACACGAACTATTTACGTAAAGTATAGGATAACGATAAAGTAAACTAAATTTATACATCGCTCACACAGTTGTAACGTTATAACAAGTAACTTAAATATTTTAAAATAACAAGGCTGACATAATATTATGTATATTCAACTCTGATCACGTTTCTCAGTAAAACATCAAAAGGATGAAAATAATTATTAGAATACAGCTATAAGTGCCTACACGAACATTGGCGATTTGACAATACACAAGTGTTGCTAACATCGATTTTATTTCATTTTGCATCCTTCTACTAATTCCTTACCTCAATAATATGGAAAAGTCTATCATGAGTACATACTACACTATCACCCCCACACACGTGAACGCTTACACATGAAAGAGTAAGGGTTTTATTTTTTCCCTTATAGAATGAAAATAGTTTAGAATTTTTTCCGATACGAAATATATGTAAGGGTTGTTGAGATATAGGTCGCAAATTGCATGTAACAGGTAACAGATAAACCGAGCCAAACCGTGCACCTTTGAGGTAGTTCCCCAAATAAAATCGGCTGAGTGCCTTAAGCGATCGCCTTAGTAGTCCGGTGAAGCTGTAAAGGCCTTGCAAGACCAATAGAGCAGTCAGTTCGAAAAAAAAACTATCATGAGTACGCCTGTCTGCGTAGGTTAACAAGAAGAAATTATTGAAAAGTCGAAATTACTATTCCTTTTACCCTACGATGTATGGTCAGATCCATTTACGTTTCGAGAAGAAAATGTGTGATCATTTATAGTAACGTGGATATAAAGCACATTAAAATTTTTTATTTATATAAGTAGGTTGTATGGCTTTGTACGTTGTAGGAGGCAGTTGCAACGAAAATGCAAAATGGTGAAAATACTATACATTTTGTGGAGTGGTAAGAATCGTTAACTAATTAAATCATGACTTTTTTTGACGTAATAACTTAAAATCAACGAACACGGGCTTCACAGACTCATTGTCACGTTCCTCCTGAGCTGAGTGTGCAAGCAAGAGCGCGGAACAAGTGATAAAGAAGCTCCATCGGCCTAAACATTTATATACGTATACACATATCGATAATACTTTTGCTTCTTTTCCGTGTTGTAAGCCAATTAGATCACGAAATAAAGAATAACAGATAACAAAACTACGGAATTAAACAGGTTTGAAGCATTGTTATTATAGATTGATATTACATGTAATGTTTTAATTTTTTTTTAATTGTTATGATATTATAATTACGATAATTACTACACTACTACTATAATAGTTACTTCATAGTTTGGTGAATATTTTTGTGTTATATGCATTACCTGTGTTAGTTTGAATATAACATTTCTGAACGTTTTGATTTTTCTTCCAATTTTTAAATAGCAACATTGATTTTAGGGTTAAAAGAATTTTGTTTTAGATGCTTGTTCTCTGTGCCGAGTGCTTGTACTGAACGGTTAGCGTAAAAATGGGGGTTACTCAAGATACTCAAGCTGAAGCCCTATCCTTAGTTCACCAGTTTATACACAATATAGACAAATCATTGGCTCAAAAATTTTTAGAGAAGACTAAAGTGGTAAGTCCTTTTCGAATTGTGAAACCACGTGTGTTCCGGTATATACCACACGTGTTCATAATTTTGTTTCTATTTTCACTTTTTAAAGTGGTTCAGTAAGGTATACATATATATACAAGAACAATTTATTATATTTTGTTCATATCCAAGATAAAATACACTAGAACATTTGATTTTTTCATATTATTTTGTTGTTTTCTGTGTGTGTATTTTAGAAGATACCGACAATTGAAATCCAATGGCGACACTTCGTTAAAATTTGTGTCTTTCATGGTCTCGTTCATTTTTATTTACGGAGCCACATGTAAAAATTTTTGTTCGTCTGTAAGAATAAAACAAAAAAAAATGTGCTGTGTGTATTTTAGGTTAGGTACACCAAAATAATAGGATCCTTATATATAAAGTGAAATATTGTTAAACTTATAATATTTTTTGTCTAGAAACCACGTGCAAAGAACTTACCCACACTTATTGACGTCATTACAAAATATAAAGCACAAAACAAAGCAGCTGAAAGGTAAGTCTCGGTTTTTTTTAAATAATAAACTAATTTGCCAACAGTTATACATATTTTAAAGCTTTTAACTATATTCTTTAGATGTTTCCATTCTTAAGAGTAACCATAAAAACTGAAAGTTCTCTAGTAAACAAAGATCAGCAAAGCATAAAATATTTAAAACATAAATATTAGTATTCGGTGCCTAATTGTAGAATTTTTATGTAGTCTATTGTAAATGAAATGATTTTGAAGATGCTTATGCTTAATCATTTTTCAATTTTGATGTATTATGAAAGCTGAGTCTTCTTTGTTGTAACCATTCTTGTTTTTAAACCTCTTTTAATATTAATTATTTGAAAAACCTTACCATATTTCATGAAAGTATTAACATTTCAAAGAAACTCTGTTACATATTAAAAAAAAAAAACCAAAATTGAATGGAATACCTACTTTTCCTTTTAGTGACTCTAGTGAAGATGAAGATGAGCAACCTAAAAAACCTGTAGCACAACTTAATGGTAAGGTTCCAACTGAACAGAAAAAAGCTGCTTCATCAGATTCAGAAAGTTCTGAAGATGAGAAACCAAAACAGGTAATTCA
>JACEII010003150.1:1477-16565 GCA_014332785.1 Antheraea mylitta | reverse complement strand
TCAATATTTAATTTGATATATTCATATTGTAATAGTTTAATGTATATTTAGTTCAGTATTTAATGTAAAATATTTTTTCTAACCTAAAAGTATAGATACAATAGCTAAGTTGGACATTTCGTGGTGTAGTACAAAAAATAGTTCTTAAAAATTAAATAATAATGTAATAATACATTTTGCATAATAATTGGAATTTCACATTACATCATTTGTAATTATTCAAATCTTGTAATAAATCCAGTATTTTTTTAAACCTTATACTGCCAAACTGTTTGCTAACCTTTGCATCATAAGGTCTATTTTCGTTTGTATGGCGCTTAAATCTTTATGGTTTTTCACTAATACAGGTGTTAAGACAGACAAAGCGGATGCCTTTAAAGTAATAGAGCCCAGCTGTCTAGTAATCGTATTTGTTATGGTTTTATGGCATCCAGTAAAAGTATTAACTTGTAAAGATAAAATATAAATTTGTGTAGGCAAAGAACTAGCCTTTGAATATAATAATATATTTTTAAATGGTAAACTGCACAAACAATAGATTAGAATTTGGCGAAGGTAAAGGGCCCGCCGGCGATACTTTTATCTTTTATGACGGTGCAGTAATTCTCACGAGAATTTAAGAAATAATATTTTGTAAAATATAGAATTGTAATTTTTAATATTAATAGATATGAATTGAATTAAAATTATAGCATGGAATAACACATCACTTACGAAACAGTGATATGTGTCGTGATAAATCAGGGAAATCACGAACGTAATATCGAGTAATTATTTATTATTGATATCGAATTATAGAATATCAAGTAATCATTTAATATAGAATATCGAATGTACGTTATATTTGTAGATAATATGTCACCCTATACAGATAGATGTAGATAACACACTAGAAATAGATACATAGAAATATAAGTTACGGTTTAAGATTATAGAGTTAATGCAAAACGGCACTTAATATAGATATAAGTTTAAATAGATATAAGATAGAAATTTTAGCATATAAATAGATAATAAGAAATGTATATTATTGATTTTTAAAATGTATATAATATAGACAAATAAATAGAGACGCGAAATAGACGGCCCCGTCGTCTACACGTGCGAGGTTGTCCTAGAGCCCGTGCTCCGACCTACGCGACGATGCGCAAGTCCAGCGCTCCCTCGTCCGCTCCGCCTCTTGCGTCGAGCCGACGATCCACAAAAGGCCCTTTTCAGGGCCAACCAGACCGCCACCCGACGACCCCTAGCAAGCCTACGGATCCCGCCGCCTCCACTACACTGACCACCGCTTCGCCCACCGGACTCCGCACCAACGTGCCTGCTCCCCGAACGTCGACTTCGGATGCGCGTCAGCCGCCGGCCGGTGGGGCGTCCGCTGCGACGGAAGCGTACAAGAGTGATATCCTCACTCTCGCCCAGCTAATTTTAGCTGGGGCTCTGTCGCAGGGGATGCTTCGCTGGATGGCGCTGTTCCTGCGCGTCCAGGAAGCCGCAGCAGAGGGAAAGCCTCCTTCCCCGGCCGATTCAGCCGCGCTCGCAAGCGCAGCCCGCGGAAAGCTCGCGCCGCCCGCGTACTCCGACGCGCCGACTAGCCCGCTCGGTCGAGCGCTGCGCCGTAAGCGCAGCGAACCCGAAGCTGGGCCCGTGCCCGATCGCGCATCAGAACCGCCTGCATCACCAGAAGCACCACCTGCAAAGAAGAAAGCCTGCATCACACCACTCGCGCAGACGTCACAGACTCGCGCGAAGGTCGATACCCCAGCGGCGCCGGTAGTGCGCGCACCCGCACCCGCCCCCGCTCCGCCGCGAGAGGTTGCCCGCGCGCAACCTACTTACGCGTCGATCGCAGCGCCTCTTGCGCGCGATCCGCGTACCAAGTCGGAATCGCGCCCGCGGAACCCTAATCCGCAGCCATCGCGCGACAGTGCTGCCGCCGCGATCGAAACCGAGACGCCCGCATCACCCGACGCGAAAGGCCCGCGCTACCCGCCTATCGTGGTTGAGAGCGCCCACGACTGGGCTCGGCTACTCCCACGACTAGCGGATCAGTTGAGGCGCGGCCCGAACGTCCGTGCTTACGGGAATGGAGTACGCTTCATCCCGTTGGACATTGAAGAACACCACATCACGTTGAAGTTTATTGAAGAGCTCGAGGGGGTGAGCTGGTTCACCTACACCCCCCCCTCGCAGCAAGGCCTGAAGGTCGCAATCCGCGGCCTTCCAAGAAACATAGACTCCAAGGACGTCATCGGAGCACTCCGGCGAGAGGGCTTCGTTGCCGAATACGTCCGAGAAATCAACGGCCGGCGCGGCAGACCCGGGTGCGTCTACTACGCCGTACTGAAGAGGACGCCCGGGTTAATCCCAGCCATTTACAACACCAAGACACTGATGTGCATGCCTGCCGTCAGCATTGAAGCCTGGAGGCGGGAGCGCCGGCTAGCGCAGTGCTTTCGCTGCCAACAGTTCCGGCACTCCTCCCTACAATGCCATAGAAGAATCGCCTGTGTCCGGTGCGGGGGGCCACACCCCGCCCGACAGTGTGAACGTCCAAGAGAGGAGCCGGCGACCTGTGCCAACTGCGGGGGCGCCCACTCCGCAAATAATAGAAGAAGCTGCCCCGTATACAAGCGGGAGCTTAGAAATCGCCGCGCCGGCACCGTAGCCCGGATAACCGGACCCGGCAGACCCAGGCCGGCGATAGAGACCATCGTGGAAAACGCGGGGGCGTCTTTGATGGCCCCCGCCAACGACCCACCTCCTAGAGGATCAGAGAAAACCAAAAGAAAACCTAGGAGAAGAAGACGCCCACGTAAATCAAATACGGACATGGGGGGGGAAATTCAAGCCGACGTCCACCCGGTACAGCAGGCGGAGCCGCCCCCAACCGATCAGAAGCGACCGAAATACGATAAGCCTCTTGCACAGTGCAGTTGGGAGGAGCTGCAACTACGCGAGAATGAATTACTAGAAAAATTCCGACTAAGACTAGAGGAAGCCACTAATGAAGCCGATGTCAGGGAAATAAACGACAAGTTTTACTGGCGTCGGCGAAGGATAACCAACATAATGAGACTATTTGAAGAACAGAGCGAGATAGCCGACGACCGGGAGCAAGAGCAAGAGAGAGAGGACCAATAAAAAGAGACAAGACGTCCGACAAAACCAGAAGGGGCGAGCCGTTTAAAGACGGCTCCACCCCCGCAGAGAGACACTCCCGTCGTTACGGGAGGAGAGAGATGTCTCAGCCAGAGGGTATAGCCCTGATGCTGATCCCCCGCACGCCCCGATCATCAGAGGGCGAGCGAGATGAATTTCCGATGAATTTCCGATGAGACGCGAAAACCAAGCCAACAGCACAAACGATAGAGTCGCTTCGTGTAACGGTACCCGCCGCAGATTTTGCTTAAAGCACGGTCGGCGCGGTACCGCAATGTAGTCTGATCGCAGAGCTCATAGAGATAACATCGAGTAGTCTGAACATAGAATTCGTCGTGACAACATTGAGTAGTCTGATTGCAAATCTGATTGCAATAACATCGAGTGGTACGAGCACGCAGTATAGTAATTATTGATATTGACAGTAGTGCTCTGTTGGCTCGGGGACGCGGTCGTTATATGAGAACCACGTTGTTTTCTTGCGACCACCCCGACCTCCGCTTCCGCAAAAGCTACCACCTTAGTCGACTGGCTCGTGCATTATTGCACATCATAGAGAGCCCCTTCTGGACATCAAGACCGGCATCCGACTGTCGTCACCGAGGCGGGCTACCGGCGCTCTCTCTACCATCTTTGAGAGTTCTACGCCCGCCCAACGCCGGGGAACGTCGCCTCGCCTCGCCTCACCTCTCACTCACCTCATTCCACCTAACCCCGCCTAACCGCGGGCCGGTGACGTACGAGGCCGAGAGGTGTCGCCGTTCATATAGAGATATTTGACAGGACGGCGGCCCCAATATATGCAGACCACTTTTTGCTTGATAAATCGAATTGTTCTATTTTTCCGATCGGCATTTTTATTTATTATGCTTTTAAACACAGTGAACACTATTTTAATGTATAGTAACAGTATTTTCCTCGTCGCCAGTAGGATATTAGGGATAAANGTGTCGCCGTTCATATATAGATATTTGACAGGGCGGCGGCCCCAATAGCTGGTCCTTCGAGCCGGATTTTCGCGGCAGTCAAAATGCCGATCACCAGGAGCCAAAAGGGATCACAGAGCGGACACCCAGTCGAAATAGAGGCTGCGGTACAAGAAACCAGCTCTACAGAGACGACGTCACATGAAACGAACGAGACCTCAGCAACAAGAACAACGCAAGTCACCGAAGCATCCACATTGAGAAGACATAGGCCTGCATCCACGAAGTCGCAGAAGAGGCGACAGGAGCTGGAAGCTCGTGCAGCATTGGCTGAGAAGGAGCTTCGGGAGGCACAAGCGGCGACAGTGGCAGCTAGGCTACGCTTGGAAATAATCCAAGCAGACATTGAGGAAGAAGATGATGACTCTGTTATCGAGGAGCCAGCAGACCAGGAGAACCAGGTCAGGAACTGGAACTGGCATTCAGCGGGACGCATGGAGGCTAAGAGCATAGAAGACACCGAACACATAGAGGATGTTCGGTGTACACAGAATACTCCTGCTCCTACTACTGAAGCTGATGGCCAACATAGAAGGAGTCTCGAATATAGAAGCCTAGCCCAAGCCATAGCTGGGGCAATGAAGACTGCACACCAGGGAATGATGCCGCAACCAGACTACGTGCATCAGCTACCACCGTTCGAAGGCGACTGCAGGGAGTGGGTGGCCTTCAAGGCCGTCTACGATGATACCGCTCCGCTATTCTCAGACGTGCAGAACATGGCACGACTGAGGAGAGCACTGAAGGGAGAGGCACGAGAGGGAGTTCGCAGCCTGTTGTTCTCGGAGAGCACACCCGAGGAGATCATGGAGGCGCTGCGACGGTCATATGGAAGAGCGGACGCCCTTGTTCTGGCAGAACTGAACAAGATAAGAAGACTGCCAGTAATCAGTGATTCCGCATACGATATATGCATGCTAGCAAGCTGCATAAATAACACCGTCGCAGCAATAAGAGCGCTGCGAAAACCGCAATATCTACAGTCGCCCGAAATATTGAAGAGCATCACAGACAAGATGCCAACTATATTGAGGTTCCGCTGGTATGACTACACCGCGGAAAAGATGGATGGTGAGGATCCAGATCTAAACACGATGTCGAAGTTCTTGAATAGAATGGCGGATCGATGTGGACCGCACGCCATACCAGAAGAAGCCACCGTACGGAAGCTGCCGACTAGAAGACATGCCACGAATGCAGCAATGGACGCCAGACCAGAGAGGCAAGCTGAGCAGAAGACATTGAGAGAGAAGATAGCATGCCCGCACTGCCAAGAGGGGCATCACCTTCATGAATGTCCGAGGTTCAGAAAAGCTCCGGTGCAAGAGAGATGGCATATAGCCAAGCAGTCACGCTTGTGTTATAAATGCCTGCATGGAAGGCACCGCAAGGAGACGTGTCATCGACCACCGTGTCAGACCTGCAAACGCTGGCATCACTATCTGCTGCACAAGAATACAGAGATAGCTACAAATATAGAAGAAAACAAGAACATCGATAAAGAGGTAGCTAATAACCTACGGCTACCAGTGAATTGTGCGCGATCAACGAAGCCTACTTGAAGATGGTTCCAGTGGAAGTATATGGACCAGCAGGATCTGTCAAAATCCTGGCCTTGCTGGATGAGGGTTCCACAGTATCGCTGCTAGACGCAACGGTGGCCGAACAGATCGGCCTCAAGGGACCCAAAGAGACCCTTCAACTGGAAACTGTGGGCGGCAAGACGATCACAAACACAAAGTCCATGAAGCTCGACATGAAGGTCAAGGGGCTTCACCAAAAGAAGAAATGGACAGTCACTGGGGTACGGACCATGGAGAATCTGCACTTGGCGCCCCAGCGATTGGACAACGAAGTTATTGAGCGTTGCACTCACTTGAAGAGTCTAGTGAGCCACCTATGCTACGATGAGGAGTCTCCGAAGATGTTGATCGGACAAGATAACTGGGGGCTCATCATCACCCAGAAAACACGCAAAGGAGCCAAGAACCTGCCGGTAGCATCCTTCACTCAACTAGGATGGGTGCTACATGGCATATATGGAGGCGCATCAAGACCGATGAGCGTATCATGCGCACATGTCATAGCGCGTGAAGAGGCACTCGATCCGCTGATGAAGAAGCACTTTGCTATCGAGTCCCTGAAGCCAGCGAGAATAATGGAAAGTTCCGATTGCTGGAGTACCTACGAATCTCAAGGTGCTTCACGCGCTCAAATGACGAGGGGGAGCTGCACGTCTTTACAGACGCCAGCGAGACGGCGTATGCCTGCACTGTCTAATAGAGACAATGGAACAGCGAAGCTTTTACCACGTCGCATTAATCGCAACGAGGGCTCTTCAATGTGGGAACATGGTTCTTATTATGGATCCCACACTGCCACGCCACAACTGACCACAAGGGGAAATGGTCAAAACCTATCCCGGACACGACGGTCACACACGAATACTGGAGGTACACACCGTGGGCAGATTGCTGAGAAACCGAGCTCCAAGGTGGTGCTACCGGTTTCAGCGTCGGCGAGCGCCGAGCAACGAGCTACCGACGAGCCTGTGGTGACACCATCAGCGCGAGGAGATACAGTGGCGTCGCCAGGACATGGAGTTGGTGCTGCGCACGAGGGGGAGGATGTTGGCGACGCACACGTTAAGTAGCGCACACATTACCTTACACGTAGGTTTAGTGAATATATATAGATTTTATTGATATGTCGCATAGATTTTGTTAGGTAGTTCATACGATAGAAATAGATAGAAGCATATAGATTAATATAGAATTATGTGTGTTAGTGTAGGGTGACTTTATAGATTAGGTATCGAGAATTATACGATCGTACAAAATAGTAAACATGGAACATCGTATAACTAAACATAGACTGTTGTAAACAAATGGTTATTGAGGTACATAAAAATTTACAATGGTGCCTCATAACCAACACGTGAGAAACAAGGCTTTACAAATTGTATAGATAATTATTAAAAGTATTAATGAAATATGATATTAAGAC
The DNA here is from genome assembly GCA_014332785.1 of Antheraea mylitta. Taxonomy (NCBI): domain Eukaryota; kingdom Metazoa; phylum Arthropoda; class Insecta; order Lepidoptera; family Saturniidae; genus Antheraea; species Antheraea mylitta. The sequence continues at coordinate 9,411 of JACEII010003150.1, read as the reverse complement.
AGACAAAGCGGATGCATTTGCTTAAAGTAATAGAGCCCAGCTGCCTTTGAATAGTAATCGTATTTGTTATGATTTTATGGCATCCAGTAAAAGTAGTAACTTGTAAAGATTAACTATGAATTTGTGTAGTCAAAGAACTAGCCTTTGAATAGAATAATATATTTTTAAATGGTAAACTGCACAAACAATAGATTAGAATTCGGCGAAGGTAAAGCGCTAGCCGACGATACTTTTATGACGGTGCAGTAATTCTCACGAGAATTTAAAAAATAATATTTGTAAAATATAAATTTGTAATTTTTAATATTAATAGATATGTATAGAATTAAAATTATAGCATGGAACAACATATCACTTACGGAACAGTGATATGTGTCGTGATAAATTAGAAAAATCACAGACGCAATATAGTATAGAATATCGAGTAATTATTTATTAGTGAATATTGAATTATAGAATATCGAATATACGTTATAGACAATATGTCACCCTATACAGATAGATGTAGATAACACGCTAGAAATAGATACATAGAAATATAAGTTAAGGTTTAAGATTATAGAGTTAATGCAAAACGGCACTTAATATAGATATAAGTTTAAATAGATATAAGATGTAAATTCTAGCGTATAGATTGCATGCAAATAGATCATAAGAATAATATATTATAGACTTTTAAAAATGTATGTATGTGTATAGATACAGATAAATAAATAGAAACACGCAAAACCGAGCCAACAGACATGAGAAATAGAGTCGCTTCGTGTAACGGTACCCACCGCAGATTTTGCTTATAAGCACGGTCGGCGCGGTACCGGAGTGGTTTTTAGACACGCCCTCGCCGCCGACGTGAGCGGTTTTAGTTGCGGCGCGATTGTGAAATAGAGTATCCTTCCCTCTCTCTCACTCACAAATCGCCCGACGCGGAACCCAGCGGTGAGCGCAGCTGCGCACCCCTGTTGCCATGGCAACGCCGGACAACAGTGCGAAGGAGCAAGGCTACGGCCATCCCACTCCCACCATTACACCAACGACCACCCGCAAACGCTCGGACACCGAACCTGCACAAACGATGACCACACGCACTCCCACGGACTCTGTTACCGCCCCAATGATGACCCCTCGCTTACCAACAGGACCACCGAGCCACTACAGGCCCTCTCCGGCATCTCCGGACGAAGTGCCACCTACACAAGACACCCACCTGAGCGCAAAGGAAGACTTCCTCTCTCGTTACGAGCGGGACTTGAACTCCCTTGCCCTACTAGTCAACACAGACACCCTTTCAAACGAGATGCTAAGATGGATGGCGCTACTCCTACGCTTACAAGAAGCGAACACAGAGGGCATCCCGATTAGCCCACTCGACCTGACTGCCCTGCAACTAGCGGCGCGAGGTAAAATAGACCCGCCCGCGATACCCCCGTACATATACAAGAGGAGCCCGTTGGGATGCGCTGTGAGGAGGAGGCGCGAAGACGACGACATCGACCCGGATGAGAGGCGTGTCAGACCCCGCCACCTCACAGCGTCCCCACAGGCAAAACAAGCCACATCGAGCGAATCAGAAAATTCTGGTTCGCCCCCGCAACACCCACCACAGAAGCCAACAGTACGAAAGGACAGGAGTGCTTCGACACCCGAATCCTCGACTTCATCTGCACCATCGCCTACACCAACGCCCGCGCCTTTACCTCCCAGAACCCAACCAAGAGCGCGCATAGCAAAGCCGCCAACGCAAGACAATTCACAGACCCAGACACCCACGCCTGTACGCGCGACAACGCAACCCAATACCAGGCCCCCCACCACTGCAATAAGACCGTCCAATCAGAAGCCGCCGGTCGCGAAACTCGCCCCCCCGACGTCGTTCGCGGCAGCGGCGGCGCCCCGCGCGATGCCGGCCGCGCAATCGCGGGGAACGACTGCGGATCCCCAAACACGCGTAACGCAATCAACGCAGCAAGCCAATGAGAGTGCAGCCGCGGACTTAGGCGTTACCGCCACTGGTTTGAACACGCAAATTAACAGAGATGCAACAATAATAATTGAAAAACCTGCTCCAAAATACCCGCCGATTGTTGTTGAAGTGTTCAACAACTGCGTACAACACCTGGCTGAAATTGCCAAGCGATTGGGGAGGACGGCGAACGCTAGGCCCTTCGGGAACGGCGTCAGATTCCTTCCTGAAAGTGAAGACGAATATCGCCTTGTTCAACATTACCTCAACGAGATTGAACAGACGGAGGGGGCCAAATGGTACTCCTACTCCCTGCCGGAGGAGCAACTGATTAAGGTTGCCATAAAGGGTCTCTCTCCAGTAATTGACCCAGATGAACTAAAGGATGCCCTCAGAGAAAAGGGATTAAACCCGATTCTCGCCAAATTTATTCCCGCGAGAGGAGGACGCCCGGGGGGCGTATTTTACGCTGCCTTTAAGCGCGAAGACAACACCCCCGCAATTTACGACATCAACGAATTGATGCATTTCACCGGAGTGAGGATAGAGGCATGGCGCGGGAGGACTGGACCCGCCCAATGTCACAGATGCCAGCAGTTTCGCCACAGTTCGTACAATTGCCACAAAGATGCCAGATGTGTGAGGTGCGGGGGCCCTCACATTTCGCGGGACTGCGACCGGCCCAGGGACCTGCCGCCGGTATGTGCGAACTGCAATGGACCTCACCCAGCCAATTTCACCTCATGCCCGGTCTTCCGAAGAGAGGCCCGAAATAAACAAGCTTCCACAGTAGCGTTACACAAGAAAACGCAACGCCCGGCCGAAATAGTCAGTCGGCAGGACAGAAACATGGTGACGTACACCGAGGTGCAAGAAGCAACTCAGACGTCTCTCATGGTTCCGGCTAATGACGCCAGACAAACGCGCTTCCAAAAATCTGTGGGAGGCGCAAAACAACGCCCACGCAAAGTCAAGAAGAAGCAATCAAACAATGTGTTTACCGAGTCCGACGAAGAATACGCTTCCAAAACTTATTATCTGTTGCACACACACAGACTTGCCAACAAATATGGAATCGAGAAAGAGAAGCGCAATTTGCTACTAGATGACCTCTATCAATTAAGGCCCTTCCATGGATAATACACCACTAAGAATCGTATACTGGAACGCCCAATCCGTCAGAAGGAAAAAGAGGCTCATACAATATTTCTTACGAGAACACAATGTCGATATTTTGCTCGTATCAGAGACGATGCTCACACCAAGAACCTCATTTAAGATCTCCAATTATCTCGTCTACCGAAAAGACGAGATTTCACTACAAGGGGCGGCCTATAGAGGTTTGGCGGTGATTATCAAGAAGACGATTATACACCAGATCATCCCCTACGTAGTATACCAGTCGATCTACGCACTAGGGGTACTGATCAACGTGTCAGGCCACACGTTAAGAATCTTCACGATTTACCGCCCCCCGGACCACCCAACTACCGCACTATGTAAAGACATCGACACCCTATTGAGTTCGCCCACGCCTACAATTTAGGCGGGCGATTTCAACTTAAAAAACACATACTGGAACTCATCGAGGACGTCACAAATGGGACTGCAACTCCAACAACACGCCGAGGATAAGGACTACGACATTCTGGGACCGGACGAGCCGACCTACTACGGCCCGTCCACTCAGGATGTCATAGACTTCGCCATTACAGCCGGGCTCAACGCGATTCCCCGGCAAACGGTAACACCTGACTTACCGTCTGATCACCGCCCCGTCCTGAAGGAATACGATTTGTCTCCGGCAAGAACGTATTTCACGAGCTCGAGACAAAGAACGGACTGGGACGCATTCGCCACAATAGTCGATGATACAGTCCCCACGAAACGGATGACGACTGAGCGAGACGTTGAATGGTTAACCCAAAAACTAACCAATTGCATTCAGTCAGCAGCAGACCGATCATCCCGAACTATCCCGACAAAAAGAGACCTACCACCCATTCCGGCAAAAATAAAACAGCGCATTGAGGAAAAAAGAAGTCTCAGAAAACTCTAGCAGAGGTCCAGATGTCCCGTCACCAAGACCAGATTAAATAAGGCGATCGAGGACGTCAAAACACTACTTGAAGCCCACGCAAATCAATCTTGGCAGCTACACTTAGACACTGTAGGAGAGAGTGTGCCTTCCTTGCATAAGCTCTGCCGGAGCTTATCGAGTCGAAGAGAGCCAACCCGTCCTCTGTTGGCCCAAGGCCAGCTCCATTTCTCAGCGCAGGACAGAGCCGAGATCTTCGCGAACGCCCTAGAATCGCAGTTCAGCCCGTACCCGGCAACGAACGCACAACACAACGAGACAATCACTCGATTTGTGCAGAGCTATCCGCCGCCGGTGAGTGGCCTTACTCCCACGCGCGGCGAGCCAGCATTCTACATTACACCAAGATCGGTACAAAGGGCCCTGCGAGGACTAAATCCGCGGAAAGCCCCGGGTGCCAATAACATAACCAACTCCATGCTGCGTCACCTACCAATGAAAGCGATAGCAACGATTACGCGCCTTTACAATGGAATATTGAGAACCGGACACTTCCCAGAAAGCTGGAAGCTCGGGATCATTATAATGATCCCGAAAGCGGGTAAAAATACACAAGATCCCAGCAATTATCGCCCTATCTCATTACTGAACACCCTGTCGAAAGTCTTTGAGAAGCTTGTCCTGGCGGCACTAAAACCGGCTATACAGTTGCGGCCAGAACAATTTGGTTTTCGAGCGGGCCACTCGACGACTTTACAACTCGCCCGTGTGATGGATATGGTCCTGAAATGCCATACAAAGAAGGAGTACGTAGCGGCCGTATTCCTCGACATTCAGAGCGCCTTCGACCGAGTATGGCACGAGGGTCTCTTGTATAAACTAGCCACCACTACTAGAATTCAAGACCGCCTGTACAATACCCTAAAATCGTTTCTCACGAACAGAAAAGCGATTATTAGAGTAGAAGGACTCACTTCGCGGGAGATTCAACTGACTGCGGGGGTGCCACAAGGCAGTTGTTTATCTCCCCTATTATACGCCGTGTACACGGATGACATCCCGGTAATAGGAAAGGCGGAACTGGCCCTGTTTGCAGACGACACCGCCTTCATGGCAACATCCATGAATCGCAAAAGGGCAGCCGCCCTACTACAACCTACACTTGACGCTATTCCAGAGTGGCTTCAAAACTGGCGGCTCACGGTTAATGTGAGCAAAACACAAGCTCTCATCACCAGATCAGCCAGGGAACAACCCCCGCCGCTAAAACTTCAAGGGGAAGCTATCCCGTGGCAGGAGAAAATAAAATACCTTGGCATAATAATCGACAAGAACTTCACCCTGAAACACCAAGCGACTGCAGCACTATCTAGCGCAAGAACCGCGCGGAAAGCGTTACGTCCGATCCTGGGGTCTAGACTGCCTCTCCGAACACGGATAGGCATCTACAAGGCATATATACGGTCTAGACTGACGTACGCCGCCCCCGCGTGGTACGGTTGCCTCGCACCTTCGCAAAAGGAACACTTGGAAAGGTTTCAAAACACTACTCTAAGGATGCTCGTATCAGCCCCGCGATACGTGAGCAATAAAACCATCGCGCGAGACTTACAAATCGAGAGTCTCGATAAGTTTATAAGACGCCTAGCCACAAAAATGTATAGCAAGGCGGACGCATCGGACCACCCCCACCTGAGGGGTATCGCCACGTTACATGCGAGGCCGCCTGAAAAAGAACCCCATCGAGAACGCCCCACAATATCAAGTAGAAGGTCAAGGAAAATCATATGTAGGCCTCAGCTCAGAGATCTCGTTATGCGAGACTGAGCAATTCAAGCCAAAGAGGCGCACTCCTACAAGAAGGAGCTCAACCTCGAAAATTAGACCCGACCGTTGAAGCGGCCGGCGTGAACACTACCGCCAGAGGGGTCACCCTGATGCGGTTTCCCCGCACCCCCCCCCCCCTCGCGGGGGTGGCGGGGGTGCGAGAAGAGCCCGGCGTGTACCGGAGTGTAGTCTGAACATAGAATCCGACGCGACAACATCGTGTAGTCTGATCATAGAATTCAACGCGAAAACAAGTAGTCTGATTGCAAATCTGATTGCAATAACATCGAGTGGTACGAGCACGAAGTAGTATTTATTGATTATCGACAGTAGTGCTCTGTTGGCTTGGGGACGCGGTCATTATATGAGAACCACGGTGTTTTCTTGCGACCACCCCGACCTCCGCTTCCACAAAAGCTACCACCTTAACACGTTAAACGCCGATAGAAAAAAATAAAAATCGTAAAAATACTTTTGGTCGTAATTTATTTATTATGTTACGATACGTATAGAAAATAAGTTTTATTCAATTCTGTACATGGGTTACATAGTTACAGTCAAATACATAGCTGAGGTCACCGGTGCACCCCATGGCGCACAAATACAGAAAATATATTTTCCGGTACCCGCCGCCGCGCCGGCCACCCCGCCGGCCACCCGCTACACCAGTAGTGCGCTCGTGCTTACGGTGATAGAACGTGTGTTACTAGATCAATTACGTTCCTACTATCTTAGCTGTCATCATTTTCTTATTGAATAGTTAATGTGCGAGCCTTTAGATATGGATTTAGCTATGGAGGACTTCGAATTTACGCAGGATGAATGGAAGCAAATCAACGCGTTAGAAATTTCTTTTTCGATCGCTTCTATAAACAATGACGCTCTCGTAGAATCGGATAGTGAACCCATGCAATTACCGAAAAAGAAAAGACGTTTGGTTATCGCAAGTGATAGTGATAGTGAGTCGGCTGAAAATTTTGTTGCCGCCAATATATCGCAAAATGACCGTATTTCCTCAAAATGGTCGAGGCCAAAAAGACGACAGCCATCAGTGATTCCTTTCACCGAGTTCGAGGGTATGAAACCTCCATATTCTAATTTGCTGAAAGAAGCTGGCCCTGACCAGTATTATGATCTATTGGTGCCTGAAGAAATTCTTGAAATGATTGCTGAGCAGACAAATATGTTCGCAAGCCATACATCACAGCCAGGCAAACAAAGCCTGGATCAAGGTCTCATTCATGGAAGCCAACAAACAAGACAGAAATAAAACAGTTTCTTGGGCTGGTCTTGTTTATGGGCGTAGTAAAGCTGCCGAAATTAGCTTATTATTGGAGCAAAGACAAGATACTTGGACAAACTTTTCCAGCCACCGTTATGAGTAGGAACCGCTTCGAGTTACTACTGCAATACCTACACTTTAGCGACAATTTATCTGTCGACAGAAACGATCGTATTGCCAAAATAAGACCTTTAATCGATGCTCTCAATGCTACTTTCCAGAAATATTATTCACCTAAAGACGATGTTTGTGTGGATGAAAGCCAAGTACCTTTCAGAGGTCGAATAATATTCAGGCAATACAATAAAAGTAAGCGACACAAGTATGGCATGAAGCTATTTAAGTTATGTACTGTTCCCGGATATACTTGCAAACTTAATTTGTATAGTGGGAAAAACATTGACGCAATAAATACTACGCCAACAAATGTGGTGATGGCACTATGTGAAAATATATTTGACAAAGGACACACGCTAGCAACTGATAATTGGTACACTAGCTTGCAACTGGCTTATCGGTTATTGGAGAAGCAAACCCATTTAATTGGCACATTGCGAAAAAACAGAAGAGGATTGCCTAAGGCTGTTGTTGATTCGAAACTGCAAAAAGGTGAAACAATGGCTATGGAGAATGAAGATGGAGTAACAGTGCTTAAATGGAAAGATAAGAGGGACGTGCTTATGCTGTCGACAAAGCATTCCGACAAAATTGCTGTGGTGGTGAAAAAAGGCAAACAGATTCGTAAACCAAAAGTTATTTTGGATTATAATAAATCGAAAAGGTCTGTAGACATGAGTGACCAGATGGGTGCCTATTCTTCGCCATTG
>JACEII010003149.1:6002-16106 GCA_014332785.1 Antheraea mylitta | reverse complement strand
TATAAAAGTTAAGTAGCTTTCCCGTGAGACTAGTATATAAATAGTTTAAACTTTTTTTTTAACGTACGGTAATTCATTATGGATACGCGACCCTCCCGGGGAAGAGAGTGGATTATGTCCGACCCATACGGACTAAATCCCTACATGTACTATTGATAGACTATTATTAGGGCGGCAACGGATCGTTCTACGCTAATCACCTTGATATGCCGCCCCAACGATCCACTCCGCGTGGTGTCTCCCTATTACGAAGCGCACCAGCAGCCCATCCCTTCAGGTCCGGCTACGGTTGCGGGAGGAGTTAGGCAAATCGCCGCCTCCTGTGGCCGTCTTCCGTTGGCGGAGAGGGCCCTCTCCGCCGCCTCCTGCCAGATGACCTCCTCGCAGAAGGGGGCCATCGTTCGCTACACCTGATCGCTGCCGAGTGTGGCTGAAACCTCACTCGGCACGACAAATCCCCAGCCCCTATCGCCGCAGCTAGAATGCCACGTTGTCCCTCTCACGCAGTACATTCAGACAGAATATCTCTTTTCTCTATCTCTCTGGGAGCCGGTTTCCTCGCAGCCGTGAATTCATACACTGCGGCAAGAGTTCACACCTCCCAGGGCAGGGAGCCGGCAACCGCGAAGACGGCCGCCGAGGCCACCGGGCGATATGCTGGGATCACTCTCAGTGCCACAATGCGCTACTGCATATTGGCGGCACCGAGGGCGTCGGTCTACACCGCTGATCCGTAGGCGGCCATCGCCCGCACAAATGCCAAATAGAGTCGGCGACATCCAGCATGGTCCCCCTATATTGGAGAGCACCCGGCCGAGCGCCGCAAATAGTTTAAACTTTAAACTTACCACCGCTTAGGAAAATCGAATTTCATTTCTCAATTCAGTTACTAAGCCGATACGTTAAAGTCAATATTACGATTACATTCTGGAGAGGTAATAGCTTAAAATTTTTTTTTTTTTCACTCGTTTATCTGCAAATGTAACTTGTCTATAAGTTTGTTTAGAGATTATTAGACCTGCTAAATGTTTTTAATTTGATGAGTTTATTTGCTTTATTTTTTGAAAGAGGAAACATATTGTGTTCTTCGATACGAGAACACATTTAATCATAATTCTACACGACTAGCGTGTTATTGTGTTTTATTGTGCCATTCATCAATTATTTTGTTATTTAAATTATAATAAGAGAAATATCGTATTTGTTAATTTTTGCAGCATTATTCATAACATCGAATATGTTAATTATGTAAGAAGAATTTTTACAATAATATATACATAAGTACCTAGTTTGGAATAGTTCTGTTTTCATGTGAAGGATTTAATTAATTTTATATTGCATTATCGTTGCATATTATCGATTTAGCCTCTATGGATATACCTTACTACGACATGTGAACTTGTGTTTACTAGGATTATATACTGGGTGAATGTTCAGACAATTGCGATATTTATAGAGGACACTACACTAGTTCACGTTCTAAATCAATTAAAAAAATGGTGCATAATATTTGACCTAATCATCTAGAAACATACAAAAATGTCTCTAAGAGTCTATGTTAAAACACAGTGGTGAAGTTAAAATGTAACCAACCAACTAATAAAGAACAATTTTTTAAAGTTTGAACAAACAAAAAGGTTTATTGTCCGTTTTATTATAGAAAGTTATTAACTACGGGACGTGGCTCGCAGGTTTTATCAGCGGTTATACACCTTATGTTTATTTAAGTTATCCATACTTTTGAAATTCTTAGACCAAACATTGCCTAAGGTTCTCTTTGTTGTCTATTAGTACTTGCTTTGATTTTACTAATTTATGCGTTAAATGTGACCATGAAGTGTCAATATCCTAGAATACTGCAATTGTCTAACATTTCACCTGGTATAATAGAAATTGATGAGTTAAATTAGATTTTAAGATTAATTTTACTGGGATTATATATGACTGAATTTTGTAGCGGTAATGAATTTTCTGTACTATTTTGCACTCTTCACTAAACTTTCTGATCGCTCTGAATAGTGCCCAGGACATATATTTACTCGTAACAATAAAGGCGTATTATGTCATAAGTGTAATATCGATACAATTTATGGATAAATACCAATAGTACACTCCTATAAGTATATTTTGACTGTTTTTTAGTACACACTTGACTATATCAGACGTAAGCCCGAACTTACATCTATATTTAGAGCGGCCAAAAAGACTGACGAAAACATTTGATTAAATATGGTAAAGTATTGAAAACTTTGATAATATAAATATTACTATGTAAATAAATAAAATGAAATATAATAATTGTAAATATATTAAATTATTAAAAGAAATAAGTTTCAATAAATTTTATATATGAATAAAATTCTTTTATTTGTACAGTTGGTGGTGTATTCTTTATTAAAATTAATTATGTGGAAAGTTAACCTGTCTTCTAGTTCGATCTTTGAAAAAAAACTACAAAATATTTAATTTGCTGCTACATCAATTTTGTTTTAAATAAGTATTAAGACTTGTAGATTTAGTTACTAAAATGAAACCATACATCCAAAATGTACGAACTAAACCTATGGCTTGCCGCAGTCGACTCCTTGTACCAGGCCTTCACATGGGTATTGAGGTCAGGTCCCCTTCCGGCTTTGAGAAGGCAGTGAAACTTCAAGACTTCGGTGGACTGTATATTTTATATAAGGAGTACTTTACAATTCTTTCTTCGTATTTCGAGAGCCGGTAATTCACGTCGGGTACTTCTCGCCCGCCCTTGTGGGGGCGTGCGGGGAAACGGCCTCAGGGATGCCCCTCTTGCCGTGGCATCACTCTCCCCCCGAATTAACGGGGGTGTGTAGTAGATTGGGATTTCTTCCCGTAGGTGCGTTACGCCTTGTCGTTTTGACCTTCTGTTAGGTGTTTGGTGCTCTCCGTAAAGCAACGCATGGCGTCCTTCGTTTTCTCCCTGTACTCTGCCCTGATTCTCAGGGCTTCTTCCGGGGTGGCGTGTGTTATTTTGCTGTCGAGTTCTTCCTTCAACTGGGCCAGTCTCGTTTCCAGCTCCGCGAGCTGGGCTTCACCTTCCATGTGGCGCTTCTTCCTCCTAGGCCTTCTGCCTTTCGGAGGGCGGGGAGGGGGGTTGGCAGGGGCCATGAGGCTCGCTTCTGCGGTCTCCTCAACCGCTATCTGGGCCGGTCTTGTTTCTCTGTAAGGCGGTCTGGGCTTGCTCAGCCGGGCGATAGTCCCAGCCCGGCGATTCCTTAGCTCTTTTTTGAAGGTTGGGCATCTTTTGCGGTCGTTCGCTGTGTGGGCGCCCCCGCAGTTCGCGCAGGTCGCCGGCACATCACGTGGGCGGTCACATTGGCGGGCGGGGTGTTCGCCCCCGCATCGCACGCAGGCAATTGGTCTATGGCACTGGTGGGATGAGTGCCTGAATTGCTGGCACCTAAAACATTGTGCCAGCCGGCGTTCTCCTCTCGAGGCTTCGATCTGGACGGGCATCAATAACAAATTGGTGATCTCATATATCGCGGGGGTGAGCCCGGGGTTCTCTTCAGGGCCACATGGAAGATGCACCCAGGTCTTCCTCTGCGTCCGTTAATTTGGCGTGCATGTTCGACAGTGAAGCCCTTTTCTTGTAGGGCTTCGACGATCGTTTCGGGTTCTGTCCCGTTCGGTAGGCCCCGAACGGCTATTTTCAAGCCTTGTTGGGAGTAAGGCGAGTAGGAGAACCAACTCAGCCCCTCTTGTCTCTCCAGGAAATCTTGCGTCACACGGTATTCTTCTGCATCTTGAGGAAGAAATCTAACGCCGTTCCCGTGCGCGCGAACGTTGGGATTGCGTCCCAACCTGTCCGCCAACTGTCGGAGTTGCACAGCCCAGTTGGGCAGGCTCTCGACGACAATCGGCGGGAATCGCGAGCCCTTCGCGTCGGGAGAGGCGGGCGTCGACTGTGTTGCCGCGGGCGCGGTGGCAGCACTGTCGCTTTTAGGGTTCCGCGGGCGGACCGGTATCGGTTGCGGATCGCGCGCAGATGGCGCCGCGATCGACGCATACGAGGGCTGCTCACAGCAGCCCTTCGCGGCGGAGCGGAGGCGGGCGTGGGTGCGAACGCCTGCTTCGCTGGCTTCTCGATGGAGTGCGGCGTTGCAACTTGGTCAGGCTTCTGAGTGCAAAGTTTCTTCGCTTGCGGTGGCTTGCTTTCTTGGGCAGGTGGCTGTGTCGCGCGGTCGAACGCGGGCCCAGCTTCGGGTTCGCTGCGCTTGCGGCGCAGCGCTCGACCGAGCGGGCTGGTCGGCGCGTCGGAAAATGCTGGTGGCGCGAGCTTGCCGCGGGCGGCGCTTGCGAGCGCGACGGCATCGGTCGCGGAAGGCAGTTTGCCCTCAGCAGCGGCTTCTTGAACGCGCAGGAACAGCGCCATCCAACGAAGCATCCCCTGCGACAGAGCCCCAGCTAAAATTAGCTGGGCGAGAGTGAGAATATCACTCTCGTACGCTTCCGTCGCAGCGGACGCCCCGCCGGGCAGCGGCTGCCGCGCATCCGGAGTCGGCGTGCGGGGCGCAGGCACGGAGGTGCGGTGTCCAATAGGCGTAGCGGGGGTCTGTGCGGTAGAAAGGGCGGCGGGATCCGTAGGCTGGCTAGGGGTCGTCGGGAGGCAGTCTGGTTGGCCCTGAAAAGGACCTTTTGTTGTTCGTCGGCTCGACGCAAGAGGCGGAGCGGACGAGGAAGCGCTGGACTTGCGCATCGTCGCGTAGGTCGGAGCAGCGGGCTCGCGGACGACCTCGTACGCGCAGACGATGGGACCGTCTGGTAATTCACAAACATTTTTGCTATATATATCTATACAATTTAAGACTTACAACTAGTACATCGAGTGTGTCCTACGGACGCCGCCATTTGCCATACACATTTATTTAATTTTCTTAAAACATTATACATTAACGCATACAAAAAAAACTGTACATGAGAAGTTATATATTCTACGAATATTAGCGAGGCAATTTTACATGAGAAATTATACTTTTATGTATCTTATTCTATGAATATTAGCGAGGCAATTTTACATGAGAAATTATACTTTTATGTATTTTATTCTATGAATATTAGCGAGGCTCAGCTGTCCGTAACAATGGGCCTGGTGATTTTCGTATAGGAAAAACTTTTTAGATCTGTGGTCCATATGTGCAGCGTTATTGAAGCGATATAACATTGTGATTAAACCAAACTATGGTGATAAGGCTTTTTTAGGATAGCCTAGTTAGAACAGTAATAGCTAGTAAGGTAAATTCATGACAAAATTAAATGCAAAGTTTGCTTAAACTCATCCAATTTTCATCTGTGAGGATAAAAAGGATTGAGCCCTTTATATATAACTAGCTGACCCGTGCAACTTCGTTTGCACCAAATTGGTTATCACGCGAAAAAATTGTTTCTTTTTTTTATCGTAGCACGGCAAAATGCCTGCACTATGCCTGATGGTAAGCACAGTACAATCCAAAAACAATAGCGACCACCGAGTGACACACTATCCATCGCTGGTCGCCACTATCATGCCGGCCTACAAAAAGCTGGATATGCACAGGCTGATCCCGAAACGCGACGCGCAGAAGCGAATCACTATTACGGATTTTTTCGTCATGTACATGGTGGTTGTGACCCAGTCAGGCTGTAAAACCCTACCACCCCGCAAATAAAACTGATACCCGATTGCAGNNCACAACTACCGTTTCCAATTGTGAATCCAAACTATCCACGGATTCACTTAAACATATACCCAGATTACATGTATTCATTTTTTAAATAAACCTAGTACCCATTCGTAGCGTCATCTACCAGGATCAATTAAAATAAAAACTAACCTACATAAAACTGAATAAACATCTCTACCACTTACTTTATCATAACTATCTTCGACTTGTATTAAAACCTTTTTATACTCCATTGTATTAAAGAAAAATATATGAACACCGTATCGAAGCGTCAAACATCCCGCCGAAAACGTCAAATGTCACTTGCTTGAAACTATTGTCTAAGAGTTATAAACTGTTTCAAAAACGTATTTGAAATATATTTCCAATATATTTTTATAAATAATCTCTGTACCACTCACAACATAGTACCTATCACCTTCAAACCAAGCCAGTTTTATACATCAGGTTCAATCCCTCGGTAAGGATCCCTTGAGTGCGTTGCTTGCGCGATACGGTGACACACAAATATACATCACTGCTACAACACTACACGATCACCCCCACAAACGTGAAACACATGAAACACTGAATGATGATGAATGAAACATGTTACACATGAAAGTGGAAGGGTTTACTTTTTTCCTTATCGAACTAAAAAACTCTCAATTTTCCGATAATAAATATATGCAGGAGTTGTTGAGGCGTGTATGCTTGGTATACATATACGTTTCAACAACTCATACATATATGAATAGTTAGCTAGATTAGTTAAGATAGGTCGCGATTTTGCATGCAACAGGCAACAGCCAAGCCGAGGTGTGCCGTGTACCCTTGAACTGGTTGCCTAAATAAAATCGGCTGAGTGCCTTAAGCGCTCGTCTTAGTAGTCCGGTAACTTATATACGTATATAAGTTATTGAAACATGCATGTGTACCAAGCATGCGTGCCTCAACAACTTCTATATGTATTTTGTGTAGGAAAAAATCCTCTAAACTATGTAGGATAGGATAACGAAAAATAAGGGTAGAACTCTTGTGTCACTGTATCGCGTGAGCAGCGTACTCAAGGGCTCCACGCCCAGGGAACAGATCTAGGCTTGAGCCGTTGCCGAGAAGGGCCTAATTTGGTGTACGGGAGCGAAATTTAGTCCCAGACCACGGCGGCGTGATCTGCGGTTATGCGGGCGTGGGTGAGAACACGCTCTGTTTGAAGAGACAGGCTGGTACTGATCGTTCGCTGACGTGATTGAATCAGGAGGGTCGGTAAAAATGTGTCGCGGTCGTCTTCTATACTGCGCAGCATTGGGTACGGGTTCATCGTTCGCGGCGGATACCACTAACGGGCTGGGATGATTCGCGGCTTTTTCGAAATAACTACCTGTAAGTGATTTTATATACGCTCAGACAGAAAGCATCTCCAGGTCCTGTGGAGATCCTTATTCCGGACGTACCATGGGGCACCGGTGATTTTACGTAGGGCTCAGTTCTGGAGAACCTGCAACTTTTGAATACGATTTTGCGCATGTGCAAAGACCGAACAACTGTACGTCATAATCGGACGGATGCAAGTTTTGTATAAAGTGAGTTTGTCTGGGGGATATTTTACTCTTATGACAAAGCAAATGATAGAAACGACCTAAGACCATACGGCTTTGTTTCGCACTCTTTCTGTGTGTGAATCGAAATTTAAGTGTTTATCTAAAGTAACACCAAGATATTTCACCTCGCCGGCCCAAGGTATTTCGGCTTTGTATAGCCTGATGGTCGACGACGCATATATTTGAGATGGCGTCAATCCCAAGTCATACGTTTACGTTTATCGTTGTATATGGTGGTCAATAATGTTTAATAAAATGAAATTGGTTCTTTGCTATGAAAAAAATAATTGATTTGAAATTTATTATTGGAACGAAGTTCCTTACGGCAGGCTTGGAGGAGATAGAGATTTTGCTGCGCGACCGAACTGAAAAAAATGTGATAGTAAAACTGTAACGAAAAGTGCATGGAATAAAACAGTTAAATGAGACGTGCGCAGGCGCGACAGTCGTATACATAAGCGAGTAGTGTATAATATCTTTCTCTTTCTCCTTTTTTGTAATTATTTCTATTTCTATGTAATTTTATGTTGTCAAACAAAAATAAAGAAACATATTTTGTTATTTTAATTGATAATTTGAATTACGATTACATAAAATTGAGGACGATTTTTTTTCCAAATAGTGTCGATTCTACATTAGCCGAAAGAACTTCGTTCCTACCTGGTGTCCCACGACACCACAATCTTTTTTTTTATTTATAAAATATATCAGCGGGTATATATATGATTGTTTATAAAAAATGTGTCTGAATGTTTAATTGCGTTTAAAAGTTACTGAAAAAAATGTTCCTAAACTTATTATTGATTAATCATAAATCAAAATGCCTATTAAAAATACAACGTTAACCCGCTACCAAGTGTCCTAAATTCTGTCTATTGATATATTGATAATTTCTGTAGGTGGTAGAGCCACGCTGAAGCTATTACTGGTTTCCGCATGAATGGGTCGGCTCGTTCGGGCTAATACTGTCAGAATACTTACAGAAAACCGACGTCAAATAACAGTGCTTGCATTGTAATGTTTCGTTCGGTCAGTGAGAGTGCCGGAGTTTCCCTTACACTCCCCCATATACAGGTTGGAAACGCACTTACAAATCCCCTGGTGTTGCTAGTGTCTATAGACGGTGGTGGTCACTAAACATCACGTGACCCACCTGTTCGTTTGCCTCTTATGATATAAAAAAAAATATATTGATGTATTAAAGAACCAGGTATTCTAAAATTCTTGTTCTTTTAACGTTGCCGGCTCTTGTACTAAGGTGTCGCAAAAAAGTCTAGTTACGTTAACTGCAAATTTTTGTTTTTCGTTATTCTGGAGAACTCATTGCGTTTTATGGGACAAAGAGTATCCTGGATGTAGTCTTCTAATATTAGTTATCACCGTGTCAAATTTCGTTAAAATTGGTTCAGTACTTTCAGAGTAATTCGGGTTTATATTCTAGACTTTAATCCTTTATCCTGGAGAACCCTTTGCGCTTTATGAGATAAAAAGTATATTTGATGTAATCTCGTAATATTAGTTATCACTATGTCAAGTTTCATCAAGATTGGTTCAGTACTTTCAGAGTGATGCGTGTGCATAGGGACAGACAGACAGACAGACAGACAGACAAAAATTGTAAAAAGATTATTTTTGGCTTCTATATCGATAACATAGTCTACCCTGATTAAAATTTTCAAAAAATATTTAATGTACAGATTTCGACTTGTTACAGTTTTATTATAGTATAGATATAGCCCTTATAGCATAGTATTCAGGTATAATAATAATAATAATAAAGGATTTTCGTCAACACAAAAATTAAACGGGAAAAATTCTTCTAATAGGTCTTTACCTATGAAATTGCCGTTTTGCAGTACTGGCCATTTCAAATCAAAATATTTTTTGTTTGGCTTCTTAGCCTCCTAAGAATTCTTATTCTAACTACAAATTAATCTTATTTTAAAAACATGGAATTCTTTTTCTTAAAGTAGTCATTTGTTTTTGGCAACGGGTTTCTTTTTTAACCGACTTCGAAAAAGGAGGAGGTTATATGTTCGGGTGTATGTATTTTTTTTTTTTATGTATGTTAATCGATATCTCCGTCAATTGTGAACCGATTTTAATGATTCTTTTTTTGTTTGATTCGGCTATACTCCAAGGTGGTCCCATATAAATTTGAATAAAATATTCAACCCCTAAGGGGATTAAATATCGTTTATTTGATTTTCACCCAGTTCGTGTCTACGTATTTTCGTGTACTTGAAACCGATTTCAACAATTTTATTTGAAATTTGATAACTGGGAATGGTGTTCTTGAAATTTAAAAAAAATCCAATCATAAGGGTTGAAAATAAAGGGATGAATAAAGCTTATATGAATAAACGAACTTCCCCATAAGCTAATTTTAATGAAAACTTGGAACAACCTGTTGTAATGATAAGAATATCATTTAATCAATCCTGAGTTGATCATGAAAATGAAGAATGGAACTCCTCAACGGCTTACAGCAGCTATCTTGTGTTTGGGTACATAAGACTCGTTTGACGAGGACTTACATGTGGGGTTATGACTGTTGAGGCAATTTCCGTGAAACGGAGATTAGGAAAGATGAGGTTCTGAAATTCGTTCACAATCAACCTAATTTGAGCAGATGGATCTAGTACGGTGTAATATCATGTTTGTTTGTCAAGTTATGAACTTATTTTATAATTAATTAGAACCAGATAAATATATTTATATACACTAAAAATGGAAAAATAAAAATTTTTACAAAAAAAAATTGAACCGACTTCGATATCAAAACTCATACGGCACTGAAAAGCGAAAAATAAATACATTATTAATTCAACCAA
>JACEII010003147.1:0-10454 GCA_014332785.1 Antheraea mylitta | reverse complement strand
CATGGCTATCGAGAACGCTTACGCGCAAATTCCTGGCGCCGCGATACAAGCCGCACCCGTGCCTAGACCTGCCCCGTCACCAGTTCAAACGCGTAGTTCAGTATTACCACCAAAAGATGTTTTAAATTTAATTCCCGAATTTAACGGAGATACGAAATTACTTAGTTTATTTATAAGAAAGTGCGAATTTGTCATTCAAAGATGTCAAGGAGCCACAGATAGAAATGAATTTCTCATGCAGTTCATTACCAGTAAATTAACGGGCAAGGCAGCTGAATTAATCAGTGAAAGAGGTGATATAGATGAGACATGGACACAATTAAAAGATTTACTTATCCAACATTTTGGTGATCCGCGTAGCGAAGAGTGCGTTGCTATAGAATTGGAAACTTTAAAAATTAAACATAACGAAACATATTTAGATTTCTGTAGCCGTATACAAGACGTTCGAGCCATCTTATTATCCAAGGTTAACCAAAGAAGTTCTAAGGAAATAATAGAAGCTAAAAAGATAATTTATAATAATACCTCGTTAAACATATTTCTCTATAATTTACCGGAAAATATTGTAAGAATAATTAGACTCAAAAATCCCCAAACGTTAGAAGACGCTTTGTCGCATGTTTTAGAAGAAGTAAATTTCCAAGAACAGTATAATTTAAGATCTAAAATGCTTCAACATCGCCCACAACCCCCACCACAACAATTATTATCTAGATCTACTCCACCACAACCCTTCAGAAACCTAGTGCCAGATCACAACAGACAGGTGAGTAATAATTTAGCTCAACCTCCATTAGTAAATAAGCCACATCAGCACTTCGGATTTCGCCCTCAAGTAGGCCAATTCGGCTACCAATCACCACATCCGCAGCAATTCGGATACCGACCACCACAGTCACAGCAAGTCGGGTACCGACCACCACAAACGCAACAATTCGGATACCGACCACCACAAACACAGCAATTTGGTGATCGTGCATCGCAGCCACAACAATTTGGGTTTCGACCTCAGGCGGGACAATTTGGGTATAAATCGCCCCAGGTACCTGCTAATAATAACACACAATTTGGTTTTCGTCCGCAAGCCGGTCAATTTGGTTATAAATCACCACAACCCCAACGATCAACCCCGCAATATTCAAACGATGTCAGCATGCGTACCGCACCGGTTAAACTACCCGTCAATGAGATCTATACACACGATGAAGGTGAGTATGATCCTCAATATAACGATGAATATCACAATGCATACCATTACGACTATTACCAATATCCAGTCGATCCGTACGAAAATTGTTACAAAGATCTTTCACAGGATATAACACCGCGTCCTATTATTGATAATACTGAAGAAGATGAAACTCAAAATTTTCACATAATTAAAACACAAAAAGATTCTAAGAGAATACAAGTAAATTACGATAGCTCTCGTAAACTCCCTTACATATATATACCCGAGATAGATGGTAAATTTATGTTAGACTCAGGCAGCACACACTCCGTTATAAGTACACATAAGGCAGACAAATTTTACGCACAGTATAAATCATACGAACCGTTTATAGTGACTAGTACACACGCGTCGACTAACCACGACCAAGTTATAAATATTCCAATATTCTCAATTTTTAACGAATCCGATTTACATAAATTCTATATCTTCGATGTAGACAAAAGATATGACGGTATAATAGGTTGGGATCTGATATCGCGGTTAAACGCGAATATATGTTTCAAGGATAAGATTTTAAAAATTAACGCAACGGAAATTCCAATAATATACGAAAACGAATACGTACATAAACTCGAGGCTCCCTCAGAGCATCGCGTTAAATTACCGGTTGATAAAATTACCTCAGACATATGTGAAGTTAATCACACGACTGACTCGACAAACATGAAAATTGATCACTTGTTGACCAAAAATTTGGAAAAATTACAACTTGACCATCCTAATGAAGAGAAACGCGACTCTACACGCAAACAAAATGCAAACGCTGACGCTTTGCCACAATTAAATATTAACACATTAAGTACTGATGAAACAGATGATGACGTATCTCTTATAGTTAACGTTGACGACAAAGACAGACTGATACAGGAACACTTACAAGAAATAGAAAATAAAGTTAAAACACTACCCCAAAGACGAACTACCGATGACTCAAAAACAATAACCATATCAGACTCAGAACGAACTATAACAGCTAGCCCTATATCACTACCAGACACTATTAAACTCGACAAACAACCTGACTATCCACTAAGAACAGAGACGGACCCTACAAGTACAATACATTCTGCTAAAGACATGGAATTCACCGGTATACCCATTTTACATGAGGCTGTCGATACCAAGCCTAATCAAATATTAGTATTCAGTTGGTTCCGTAATAACTATACTGTTAAAAATTTATCCAGAGATAATCAAAAAGTGTTAGAAATCTTTTTACCTATCGGCAAACCAAATTTGATTAAAGATTTCCTTAAGAAATACGTTAAACAAAAAATTAAATACTACATTTATTTCGAAAATCCGCAACACAGGCGCGAATTCAATAACGTCATATTAGAATTGAAAGGCTATGTAAATTTATACGAATGTACCGAACGTGTAATATATGTAGATGAAGAAGGTGAACACAAAGCTACATCTGAAAACTTACATAAGGGCAAAACGTGTCATCACAGAATTACAGAAACCACTAAACGAATTAGGCAAAATCAATATTGGTCGAAAAGTTGCCTTTGGCCATACAGAATTAAAATCAACCTTTAGAACATACACATAGAATTCGATAAATCAAATAACAAAAAGCTACGATTACTGGACCCGTCTTACACAATGTTGTTCCCATTAGAATAAAAGGTAGGGATACTAAGGTACCGATTAAAAATATTAAACGCCCTTCACAGGTGGTGCATACTCCTGTTGATATGGACGTCGACCATCCAAGCTCATCTAAACCAGGTTCCCCTAAACCAGGGCCTTCAAGTTCGGCAAATAAACAATAACCCAGGAATATTACCAATCAAACAAGGTCTATAATTTTTACAGCATGACAAATGGGCTATAGTAAAAATCATTAATCTAAAAGATATCGAATCAGATTTAGCCTTCAATATACAAAAATATTCTGAATTCTGTAATATTATACATTTGAACGAGACATTTGAAAAGGAAGTAGGTGAACTAAAAAGCCAAATAGAATACTTACGCGATGAAACTATAGAAAAACTACAACAATTAATTCCATTTCAATTACAAAGGTATAAACGAGGTATCATTAACCCTATAGGATCTTTAATTAAAGTAATAACAGGTAACCTTGATCACGAAGATGCAGTTCGTTATGACGAATTAATTACCGGCCTCCAAACCAAGGAACAGGCTACCTCTAACAAAATTACTATAATATCTGAAATGTTGGATCATGTTGTAAATGCAACCGATATTATGAATAATAATATGGAAATAATGAACGAACGTCTTAAACGATTTGAAGCCATTATTCAAAGTTTTTCAACAAATTACATCTTTTATACATACTTGATTGGCGAATTTAACATTTTCATGAATAATTTCAGAACAATTCACAGTAAACTTAGCGAAATAGAAACAGCTCTTGCACTCAGTAAGGTATCTGTATTACATAAATCTGTAATTAATTCACAAGAACTGCTGATTACGCTAATGGAAATTAGCAAATACGATAATTTAATGTATACTATTAATGAAAAGAACTTAATTACAATAGAGGAGACGTTCATAGTTAAGGCTTATATTAAAGATAGTGAAGTAAGATTTATTATAGAAATACCATTAGTTGATAAGCTCATGTATACTTATTTTAAATTGTATTCCTTACCCATATTCCATAATGCAGATAACCAAACATTCATTATTGTTCCCGATTTCCCTTACCTACTCGTAGAAGGTGAAAAGTATTATCCGATTGCGTCACCATGTAAAGAGGTTACGAATGAGGAGTATTTGTGCTCAGAAAATGACATCATACCATATACTGAGGAAACTTGTATTGAACAGCTCTTAAGGTACCGCCAAAACCTCACACTTTGTCACCCACGACGAGTATATCCAGGAAACATAAAACTTCAAAAGATTACCGGAAACAGTTGGATCATCTTTTCAGAACACACAAGTATATTATCCTGTATTTGTGGTAATGACGTCACACGCGAACAGTTACGCGGTACATATATAATAACTATTCAGGAAAATTGTAATGCATCCATAGGCGGAATGCAAATCCATGCACAACGCTACCACTCATTAAGTACAGTATATAAGCACATACCTCTAATCAATTTACCAAATTTTAAAGAACAAAACCGACGCCTCACTGTTGCAGGAGATGAACCTATAAATCTAAAAGGGGTTCCACTGGACGACATACATCATTTAAACCATATTTTGAAGAAAAGTGTTCAAAGTGAAAGTAATACAGTGCAAAATAGTGTCAGTGCCTCTACCATAGTGCTCTACATTATTGTAATTATGATAATTATACTCATCATTACTTATAAGCTAACACCAATTGTAAAAAAATACCGTAAGAAACGGATTCCTCTTCCAACCATGGAACAGCAACCCGTTTCCACAGAACAATGTAATCCGCGTCCACTATTAATGTAAAATCGAAGTTCTCAGAAGTTTTTCCGATAACTTCGATCTAAGGCGGGAGGAGTTATATTCCCACAGACTCCATACACGTGCCTAAACTCCGTTGAGCNAGTTATATTCCCACAGACTCCATACACGTGCCTAAACTCCGTTAAGCTTACCTAGTGTTCTCCGAACAGGACGGGAGCTAGACGCTAGGTCAGCATACGCCAATAACCGATGTGAGAAATAAGTTAAGTTTCTCGGGAGAGTCTAGCATCGTCTCTCGTAAGTTTAAGACATAGTTTTAGAGGTCTCAAAATCGACCAAGTTAGTTTTAAGAATATTTCTTTGTCTAAAATCGACATTATAGTAATAAAGGTCTAAAATCGACTATTAGTTTTTAAAAAGTCAATCCCAGCGCTCCCGAACTTAACTGGCGCAGCCGGTAGGATTGTTTATGCTACCGCGAAATAAGTGTTTTTTTCGAAATAATACACGTCGCGAGTGCCGGACAATCCCACGAACCAAAGAAATAAGTTAACTGTTCGAGGAGGAAACGAGGAGAAAAATCGGAATGTGAGTAGTAGCCTTCTACTTCCTATCCAAAATCCCTCTTCATATAATTTCTAATTGTTAAAATCACGTTAGAAATTTAATTAGTTGTATAAGTACTGTCAATGATTAAAATCATTATTGACTTAGTTTTACTCTATATAATTATTTTCAATAATTTAAATCATTATTGATATAAATTCACTTATTATAAAGTAATTCCAATAATTAAAATCATTATTGAATTACATTTAAATTTACTAATTATATTTTAATTTTTTTTCTCTTAATTAATATAAAGAAGAAGACGATTAAAATCATTGTCAATTTCTATTATTATTTACTAGATTATATAAATAAATTCGATAATTAAAATCATTATCAATTTTACTTACTCTTTATTTTTAGATTATATAAATACAATTGGTATTAAAATCATTATCAAAAGTATCTTAAATTCAATAATTAAAATCATTATTGAATTATATTATATTATTTTATCTTTAACTATTTTATGAACTGTGTAAAATCTATTTTATTTTAATAATATATTAGTTAAGTTGTCACTTATATTTAAGTTTTATAAATTGTAATATCGTGTCGGTGTCATATCTCGTCTACCATGGCTCTCGAGAACGCTTACGCGCAAATTCCTGGCGCAGCGATACAAGCCGCACCCGTGCCTAGACCTGCCCCGTCACCAGTTCAAACGCGTAGTTCATTATTACCACCGAAAGATGTTTTAAATTTAATTCCCGAATTTAACAGAGATACGAAATTACTTAGTTTATTTATAAGAAAGTGCGAATTTGTCATTCAAAAATGTCAAGGAACCACAGATAGAAATGAATTTCTCATGCAGTTCATTACCAGTAAATTAACGGGCAAGGCAGCTGAATTAATCAGTGAAAGAGGTGATATAGATGAGACATGGACACAATTAAAAGATTTACTTATCCAACATTTTGGTGATCCGCGTAGCGAGGAATGCGTTGCTATAGAATTGGAAACTTTAAAAATTAAACATAACGAAACATATTTAGATTTCTGTAGTCGTATACAAGACGTTCGAGCCATCTTATTATCCAAGGTTAACCAAAGAAGTTCTAAGGAAATAATAGAAGCTAAAAAGATAATTTATAATAATACCTCGTTAAACATATTTCTCTATAATTTACCGGAACATATTGTAAGAATAATTAGACTCAAAAATCCCCAAACGTTAGAAGACGCTTTGTCGCATGTTTTAGAAGAAGTAAATTTCCAAGAACAATATAATTTAAGATCTAAAATGCTTCAACATCGCCTACAACCCCCACCACAACAATTACTATTTAGGTCTACTCCACCACAACCCTTCCGGAACCCAGTGACTGATTACAACAGACAGGTGAGTAATAATTTAGCTCAACCTCCATTAATAAATAAGCCACATCAGCACTTCGGATTTCGCCCTCAAGTAGGCCAATTCGGCTACCAATCACCACATTCGCAGCAATTCGGATACCGACCACCACAGCCGCAGCAAGTCGGGTACCGACCACCACAAACGCAACAATTCG
This sequence comes from Antheraea mylitta, assembly GCA_014332785.1. NCBI lineage: Eukaryota > Metazoa > Arthropoda > Insecta > Lepidoptera > Saturniidae > Antheraea > Antheraea mylitta. The sequence goes on along the minus strand of JACEII010003147.1, from coordinate 3,710 downwards.
GATACCGACCACCACAAACACAGCCATTTGGTTATCGTCCACCACAGACGCAACAATTTGGTTTCCGACCTCAGGCAGGACAATATGGGTATAAATCGCCCCAGGTACTTGCTAATAACACACAATTTGGTTTTCGTCCGCAAGCCGGTCAATTTGGCTATAAACCACCACAACCCCAACGATCAACCCCGCAATATTCAAACGATGTCAGCATGCGTACCGCACCGATTAAGCTACCCGTCAACGAGATCTATACACACGATGAAGGTGAGTATGATCCTCAATATAACAATGTATATCACAATGCATACCATTACGACGATTACCAATATCCAGTCGACCCGTACGAAAATTGTTACACAGATCCTTCACAGGACATAACACCTCGTCCTGTTATAGATAATACTGAAGAAGATGAAACTCAAAATTTTCACATAAATATAACGCAAAAAGATACCAAGAGAATACAAGTAAATTACGATAGCTCTCGTAAACTCCCTTACATATATATACCCGAGATAGATGGTAAATTTATGTTAGACTCAGGCAGCACACACTCCGTAAGTACACATAAGGCAGACAAATTTTACGCACAGTATAAATCATACGAACCGTTTATAGTGACTAGTACACACGCGTCGAGTAACCACGACCAAGTTATAAATATTCCAATATTCTCAATTTTTAACGAATCCGATTTACATAAATTCTATATCTACGACGTAGACAAAAGATATGACGGTATAATAGGTTGGGATCTGATATCGCGGTTAAACGCGAATATAAGTTTTAAGGACAAGGTTTTAAAAGTTAACGCAACGGAAATTCCAATAATATACGGAAACGAATACATACATAAACTCGAGGCTCCCTCAGAGCATCGTGTTAAATTACCGGTTGATAAAATTACCTCAGACATATGTGAAGTTAATCACACGACTGACTCGACGAATACGAAAATCGATCACTTGTTGACCGACAATTTGGAAAAATTACAACTTGACCATCTTAACGAAGAGAAACGTGACTTTACACGCAAAGAAAATGCGAACGCTGACGCTTTGTCACTAATACAAACTAACGCATTAAATACCGATGAAACAGACGATAACGTATCTCTTATAGTTAACGTTGACGACAAAGACAGATTGATACATGAATACTTACAAGAAATAGAAAACAAAGTTAAAACACCACCCCAAAGACGAACTACCGATGACTCAAAAATAATAACCATATCAGACACAGAACGAACTATGACAGGTTTAACCAAATGGCCCTATATCACTACCAGACACTGTTAAACTCGACGAACAACCTGACCATCTACTAAAAACCGAGACGGACTCTACAAATACAATACATTCTGCTAAAGACATGGAATTCACCGGTATACCCATATTACACGAGGCTGTCGATACCAAGCCTAATCAAATATTAGTATTTAGTTGGTTCCGTAATGAATATAATGTTAAAAATTTATCCAGGGATAATCAAAAAGTGTTAGAAGTCTTTTTACCTATCGGCAAACCAAATATGATTAAAGATTTCCTTAAGAAATACATTAAACCAAAAATTAAATACTACGTTTATTTCGAAAATCCGCAACACAGGCGCGAACTCAGTAACGTCATATTAGAATTGAAAGGCTATGTAAACTTATACGAATGTACCGAACGTGTAACGTATGTAGATGAAGAAGGTGAACACAAAGCTATATCCGAGAACTTACATAAGGGCAAAACGTGTCATCACGGAATTACAGAAACCACTAAACGAATTAGGAAAAATCACTATTGGTCGAAAAGTTGCCTTTGGCCATACAGAATTAAACTCAACCTTTAGAGCATAGACATAGAATTCGATAAATCAAATAACAAAAGGCTACGATTACTGGACCCGTCTTACACAATGTTGTTCCCATTAAAATAAAAGGTAGGTATACTAAGGTAGGTACCGATTAAAAATATTAAACGCCCTTCACAGGTGGTGCATACTCCTGTTGATATGGACGTCGACCATCCAAGCTCATCTAAACCAGGGCCTTCAAGTTCGGCAAATAAACAATAACCCAGGAATATTACCGATCAAACAAGGTCTATCATTTATAACATGACAAATGGGCTATAATAAAAATCATTAATCTAAAAGATATCGAATCAGATTTAGCATTCAATATACAAAAATATTCTGAGTTTTGTGATATTATACATTTGAACGAGACATTTGAAAAGGAAGTAGGTGAACTAAAAAGCCAAATAGAATATTTACGCGATGAAACTATAGAGAAATTACAACAATTAATTCCATTTCAATTACAAAGGTATAAACGAGGTATCATTAACCCTATAGGATCTTTAATTAAAGTAATAACAGGTAACCTTGATCATGAAGATGCAGTTCGTTATGACGAATTAATTACCGACCTCCAAACCAAGGAACAGGCTACCTCTAACAAAATTACTATAATATCTGAAATGTTGGATCATGGTGTAAATGCAACCGATATTATGAATAATAATATGGAAATAATGAACGCACGTCTTAAACGATTTGAAGTCACTATCCAAACTTTTTCGACAAATTACATATTTTATACATACTTGATTGGCGAATTTAACATTTTCATGAATAATTTCAGAACTATTCACAGTAAACTTAGTGAAATAGAAACAGCTCTTGCACTCAGTAAAGTATCTGTATTACATAAATCTGTAATTAACTCACAAGAACTGCTGATTACGCTAATAGAAAGTAGCAAATATGATATTTTAATGTATACTATTAATGAAAAGAACTTAATTACAATAGAGGAGACGTTCATAGTTAAGGCTTATATTAAAGATAGTGAAGTAAGATTTATTATAGAAATACCATTAGTTGATAAGCTCATGTTTACTTATTTTAAATTGTATTCCTTACCCATATTCCATAATCCAGATAACCAAACATTCATTATTGTCCCCGATTTCCCTTACCTACTCGTAGAAGGTGAAAAGTATTATCCGATTGCGTCACCATGTAAAGAGGTTACAAATGAGGAGTATTTGTGCTCAGAAAATGACATCATACCATATACTGAGGAAACTTGTATTGAACAGCTCTTAAGGTACCGCCAAAACCTCTCACTTTGTCACCCGCGACGAGTAAGTATATCCAGGAAACATAAAACTTCAAAAGATTACCGGAAACAGTTGGATCATCTTTTCAGAACACACAAGTATATTATCCCGTATTTGTGGTAATGACGTCACACGCGAACAGTTACGCGGTACATATATAATAACTATTCAGGAAAATTGTAATGCATCCATAGGCGGAATACAAATCCATGCACAACGCTACCACTCATTAAGTACAGTATATAAGCACATACCTCTAATCAATTTACCAAATCTTAAAGAACAAAACCGACGCCTCACTGTTGCAGGAGATGAATCTATAAATCTAAAAGAGGTTCCACTGGACGACATACATCATTTAAACCATATTTTGAAGAAAAGTGTTCAAAGTGAAAGTAATACAGTGCAAAATAGTGTCAGTGCCTCTACCATAGTGCTCTACATTATTGTAATTATGATAATTATACTCATCATTACTTATAAGCTAACACCAATTGTAAAAAAATACCGTAAGAAACGGATTCCTCTTCCAAGCATAGAACAGCAACCCGTTTCCACAGAACAATGTAATCCGCGTCCACTATTAAT
>JACEII010003123.1:9168-19698 GCA_014332785.1 Antheraea mylitta | reverse complement strand
AAACACTGAAAACGTCACATTGTAACATAGTCTGTGTTTTACTATTCCTATGACGTAGATATTTGTTTGTTTTTTACTACTGCTACTTTTGGTGAAAACCGTAAGAATAATTGAATAATAAGATAAATTAATTGACGTAGAAACAACCAAACAGGATTTGAGAAATTTAACGTCGTCATCATCATCGGCCTGTAAGAGACCCACTGTAAAGTCTTAGGCCTGGTCCTGAAAGAAGGAATGAACATTACCACCACGTAATTTTGGTGATGTTAAACTCTAAGAAGTCGACAGTTCTACGTTTACCCACATATAGTGGTACCATAAACACATTTTTCAGGATCAAGTTTTCTCGCAATGTTTTCCTACACCAACAGCCGATAGTGTTACCAATTTAAATTGGTAAATGTACGGGAATTCCGAAAATTCCTTTGGTGCATACCGGGGTTCGAACCTGTCTGTGGACTTCGAAATCATATTCCATCGGTCAATCCACCAAGCCACCGTGACTCCTAAGACCAGCAGGGCATAAAACTAGATTATAGTGACAAGAAGAGAAGTAAAAAATCTGGGTGTTTAGAATCTGTTATGTCTTACATTGGTGTGCTAATCAAACCAGGTGATCTTTGCTCATTACTGAGAAGTTTATTGAACTACTATGTGAATAAAATAATAACAAAATTATTGTTTAAATGTACATTAATAACTAAATATTACAAAAGAAGGGTCTCTTTTTACGCTTGCTTATTTTTTCAATTTCAATTTCTCTTTATTAACCTGCTTTACCTCCAGTCATCATCATCATCATCATTACCCTTATCCCACTTAAGTAGGGTCGGCACAACATGTTTTCTTTTTCCATTCTCTCCTGTCAGATGTCGTCTCAGTATTCACACCTTTTACAGATATATCGTTTTTCACACAATCCATCCATACCTTTTTCGGTCTTCCTCTACTCGTATATCCGTCCACTATCATACTCAACATTTTTCTAGTTATGCTAACCGATTACTCCGCAACTTCTCTGTCACTGGTGCTATTTTCAAACTGCCTCTAAAATACTCATTTTAAATCTTATCCATTCTAGTTACACCACACATCCACCTTAACATTCACATCTCTGCCACATGTAATTTTCTCTCATCCGTCTCTTTCGTAGCCCAGCACTCAGATGCATACAGCATGACCGGTTTAATCATAGTTTTATAAACCTTCCCCTTAAGTTTCAAAGGCATTCGTGGATCATAAGTTTCTCCAGACACATTTCGCCATTTCATCTATCCTACGTTTATCCTATTCCTCACGTCCTTATCAATGCCACCATCGTTTTGTATCAATGAACCGAGATACCGAAAATTGGAGCAGGCTGGTAAGGATACACCATTTAGGGCTATAGGAGAAAAACTAGATGTACCACCGAAATCGCAAAACAAATGTTCAGTTTTTGTTCTACTAATTTTCAAACCAACATCCTCCAGTCTTTCTCGCCATTTTTCCAGCTTGCTTTGGACCTCTACAGCATCTTCTACGATAAGAATAATATCATCAGCAAACAGCATACACCAAGGTGTCTCCTCCTGTATGTCTGATGTTAACGCATCCATAACAAGAAGAAATAAATAAGGGCTTAAAGCTGAACCCTGGTGCAAACCTACGGCCACATTGAAATTATCGGTAATTCCAGCCGCTGACCTAACGTGTGTTTTGGCATGACTGTACATACAATGAATAAGTTGTACATACTTCCCAGACACTCTTTTCTTTTTCAGAGCCCACCACAGAACATCACGCGGTACTCGATCATATGCCTTCTCCAGATCAACAAATACCATATGTAAATTCTTATGTACTCGTCTGTATTTTTCGCACAGTTGCCGAAGTGCGAAAATGGCGTCTGTTGTCGCACGTCCAGGCATAAGCCCAATTTGATTTTGAGTCACTTCAATCTCATCTCTTGTTCGTCTCGCTATCACTCTTTCCCAAACCTTCATACTGTGTGACATGAGCTTTATTCCTCGATAATTGTTACAATCCTGCACATCACCCTTATTCTTAAAAATAGGCACTATTACACTATTGCACCATTCATGTGGGATCGCTTCCTCTAGTAACATCTTATTAAAAAATAAAGTCAGCCACACCCATCCATCTACTTTTAAAAACTTCCATACTTCAATAGGTATGCCATCTGGCCTAACGGCTTTTCCGTTTTTCATACCGTTCACAGCTCTTCTTACTTCATCCTCAGTTATTTCTTTTACAACGCCTAAATTTGATGGTACGGTCTCTAACTCTCCAGTCTTGTCATTTTCTTCATTCATCAGTCTTTCAAAATATTTATTCCAGCGACTCTTTATTTACTCATCATTCATGAAAACTTTTCCTCCACCATCTTTTATACATTTAACGTGTGTAATATCTCTTGTATTATTTTCTCTTGCTTTACCTCCAGTGTCTTTTTTAATAATATTTTTTTTCATTTATGGACTTACCTATTTTTATTACTGTATTTGTAACTTGCAACGGGAGATTAAATTAGCAATGATTATCTACTATGTCGATAAAGTTATATGACAAAAACTTGGTAATCATAATATAGACTATATGAACAGTATATAATAATAGATCAGATTTGTCTACTCCTCAGGGCCCTATATAATTCCTAAGAGAAAATTATACCTCTTTATGATCTAATTTCTTAATAGATTCGTTAATTGTGCTCGATATTTTGTCTTAAAGTAATCACTCGATATTAATTTAATAATTCATTATTATTTTATTTATAACTAGCCTCTGCTCGCGACTTCGTTCTGTTATACCCTAACCATGTACCCTTATATGCTGACTTTTCTCTAACACCACATAACTATACCCCTTCCTATCCAGTACGTTTCCCAGTACCTAGCGTCAGCACTTTCCGAGTCCTCATACGTTCCACGTTACCACCCAGTCAGTCTTAGTTCATTCCTAGCCTCGGTCCATAACACTCAAAATCCTAACAATTCAGTGTTAAAATATGTGAACAATTCTTCTTTAAATAATAAATGTATAATTAATTAAATAAATCTTTTTTTAAAAAGGAATTTTTTAAGATCCCTATAACAGTTCGCGTAGCATAGATGCTTTGGCCCAACGCTAACACGTAGCGGAAGCGCTCAAGAAGAAAAAAAAACCCGATTTTTAAACATTTTTCATTGGTGTTCCGCTCCTATTGGTCTTAACGTGGTGACCTATAACCGACCACTATATAAATGAGGTATATAACATTAAAATAATTATTCAAATCGGAGCAGTAGTTCCTGAGATTACCCCTTACAACATCACTACGACACAAACTCACAAACTTTCCCTCTTTATAATATTAGTAAAGATTTTAGTTATAACTATTTAACGACGGTAATGATTGCATTTCGCAACATATTGTTAACATAAATACTCGTATAACTATCAATAGTTTCCTAAAAAACAAATAAAAACGAATAATCAGTATATCGTAACAGTAAACATATGTGTACTGAAGAATCATTTCCAAATGGTATTATTCATATAATGGTCTAAGTTTTTTATTTTGCGATAAAACCCGCTGTACATGTTTTTTTACGTTACGAACTGGTATATCCGTAATTTGCGTAGGTAATCCTATTATAAAATTTAACATAATTTGGTCACATTTTTTTATAAAGCGAAGTTACAAATTTATTCGTACTATTTCAATTAATCAGTAAAAAATTATTGATGTTCTCAGTAACAGGCCAAATCCAAAGTTACCTTGCTTTATTTTGCTTTTTATAATATCGTAATTTGGATTTTGTTTTTGGTTTTCTTCTAATATATATTATTACTGCCATTATCTAGTAAGTAATCATATTACAAGTTTCTTGTAATCATTTCAATAAACTAGCAAGATGGTGGCCATTCTGTTAGAACTTTTCAGGGAGTATTTAGGGCAAGTTAGAATTCATGCTCCGTGGTATTATTTCCCATCCACTTCACTTGTACCAAACCAAACTATAATATGTAAAACACCACCAATATTTCAAAATAGAGAGTTAAATAACACAATATAATGAATAACATCGTGATATTCTAAGATTCCGAAAAATATTCCAATATCGCAGTTTAGTACTAGACACTTATCTATATTGTAGTTTAAAAAAAAAAATGAACAGCATCTGATGGATGTTCTAAACACTGCCGACCACCACGCCGGTGACAGATAGATAGATTTTGAATACTCATCATAACCATCTTATTTGCTAATGTTATTTTTTCCACTTTCATTTTTTTTATCGAAGCACGACATAGTGACTGCACTATGTCTGATGTTAAGCATAGTACAATCCAAAAACATCGGCAACCACCGAGAGACAGATTATCCATCGTCGGTCGCCGCTGTCATGCCGGCCATAATGACGAAAGTCACCCGGTACTGGATATGCACAGGCTGATCCCGAAACGCGACGCGCAGAAGCGAGTCAACGGGCTTTTTCGCTATATGCATGGTGGTTGCGACCCAGTCGGGCTGTAAAACCCTACCACCCCGTGTCGCCATTGCCTCGTTCGTTATTCAGCAGGGTGCACCACGTGCAGGTGAGGTTGGCTTGGGTGTCTCAAGTCTTAAGGTGTTACTCGACACCCCTTACACCCCGTTCATTTTGAAGCAAAACGAAAACGCAATGACTTGAAGATGATTAGATTTAATTACATAATTGTTTTTATAATACAGATTTCGTATAATCAGAAACAAACAGATTGGTTGATAATCAATACTTCCATACTAATATTATAAAGCACAAGAGATTGTTTTTTTGAAGTCGTTAATTAGATAGCTAATTTATAGAGGAAGGTTATAGGCTATATATATTCACGCTAAGAGCAATAAGAGTGAGGAATATTTCAAATTCGTTTTTTAAAGCTTCCGCTGCGTGTTAGTTTTAGCCCATAGTAACTATTCCACGCGGACATAGTCACGGGCCAAAGCTGTGGGAATATAAAACTCCATCACATGATAATGTTCAACTTCTCTCTGTAGTATAAGGTTTACCTGTTTATTTTAAAATAATCAGTTGGATTATCCTAACTACGTTACAGAAATTAATTTTCTTCACCGTCACAAGTAAGCAGGAATCATTCATAAAGCAAATAATCTAATGCAATGTTTTCTTGTATTTACCTCATACGTCACAGTTCGAAACCATGGAGCCTCAACTGTAACTTCCTTAAGAGCGGAAACAAAGTCACTGACTCAGCTTTGGTATAAAACTCCGGCGTAGTTCTTAATCGCGACAGTGTCCGAAAATCGCTCTCGAAATAAACTGTGGTGCTTTATAGGAGCAGGATTTTTGATCTAGTTATTATATTTTGTTGATATTTATAACTCAATATGAAGTTGTTGTATTGTTTGGTGATCTGTTTCGCTGTATATGTTTGTGGCTGGGAACTAAGTGATTTCGACAAGTATAAGCCGGTCCAAATGACACTATATTCTGGATTAATCAAATGTAAGTATCTGTCGATATTATATAGTTGTTTTTTCTTATCCTATTGTTTTGAATTTATTATTATTTCTTTAAATCATACATCTTGAACACCTAGGTTTTTAGACCGAACGGCAGTACCGCTCGAATAGAAACTATAAATGACCAACCAAAGCAAAAGTCTATAGAAAAAATGTAAAGCCAAAAGATGTACTTATCAGACCCCATAGTTATATGTAATAATCATAAACATATACTGGTTGAACAATATAATCCCAAGAAGGGTTAATATAAGGCAGGCGGCCGATCGTAAAAATTAAGCCAAATCATAGTTTAAAGCATAAAAACATTTTGTACCGTTCCTACTTATGTATTTATTAATCTCTTCTTTTGCAACAGGTGAACAAAACAGAACCTTAAACCTCGACGTCAGCGGTGTTAATGTCTACTTCTACGACCTACAGAATAATGATGTTCTCACGTTTTCTATCAACGAAGCAGCAAACGGGATCCTCTCTAATCGAAACCTTGATAAGCAAAAAAACTTCGTCATCTATGTGGGTGGTTTCATGTCCAGTATAAAAAATAAAAATGAAATTGACATCGGAAATGTTTTCAAAAACGTACCGAACACTTACTTGATTATCCTGGATCATTCAGAATACACGAGCCTCTGGGGAAGCAGTATCAAGAGCTACTCGCGTTCGGTTACAAACGTTCATTATATTGGAAAAGCTTTAGGTCAAATGTTAGCTGGATTAAGAAATGGTGGAGTCCCTGCTAAGAACATTCATTGCAGTGGCCACAGTCTTGGTGGGCAAATTGTTGGACAGGCCGGTGAAGAATTCCTTAAAACGACAGGCGAAAAAATCAAGAGAATTAGTGCCCTAGATCCTGCTGGACCTTGCTTCTCGGACAGTTCCATTGAGAATCAGGTGAGATCAGGTCTTGCGGAGTATGTGGAAGTTTACCATTGTAACTCTGGAGCGTTCGGAAGTGCGAGCGTCTTAGGTGATGTCGATTTTTTCCTAAACAAAAATGGTGAAGCACAACCGAACTGCGATACTCCGTGGTTACCAGGACTTGTGGGTTCTGCGAGAGCCGCGGTTTGCAGTCACAGTTCGTGTGTTGACGTATGGATTACATCTGTTAAGCATTCTGAACAGCTCACAGCGTGGAAATGTGACTCGTATGATGAGTTTAAACAGGGAAAGTGTTTAGAAAGCGATAAAACCATCGTTGGCTTCTGGAATCCTGGTAACGCGGCTGGAGTTTACTACCTTTCCACTGAAAGTTCTAATTTAATATTTTAGAAGGTTAACAAATACAATTTTATAGTTACAATATCTTTTACCAAAGACTGATGGGTTTATTTATACCGTATATTATACGTTTAAGTTCGCATTACTGTGTTATGAATTAAGTAAAGGATCCGCCTTATTTTTAATAAACAATGTATTTAATAGTTGACGAACTAAAAGCATAAGATAATTAAGTTTGGTTGAACTGTAACAATTAAATTGTTTTTAAGTCAAGTGTACCTAAAATTCTCTATTATGTAGATTATTAAATAATTTATTATTTGCTATTTTAAGATTATAACTATAGTATATATGAAATTTGTTCTGACTGTTTTGTGTATTTGTATTGTATTGTATAAGTGTAAGTAGAAATAATGTTGTTATTTTTATTGAATATAAATAAATTAAAAATACATTTGTCTTACATGTATATGAACACTTGTCATTTCTATTTTGAACCATCTATTTTAATTTTTTGTAATAAATTCCATTAATAGAAGTACTTAAACAGTGCTCATTTTATTCGTATTGGCTCTGTAGAATAATTTTCTTTTTCCTTTTTTGGTGTAACAAAAGACCTACATATTAGTAATCTTTGACTTTAAAATATGAACAATTTGTTTGTATACAGGCATAACTTGATACATCGTATAATTAAATAAACTACTAGATATCTTAGTCGCATAAATAAAAAGATTATTAATTCAATGTTATTTGGTTTGTGACTCAGAACATACCTTAAGAAATTGGGTATATCTAGTCATTTGTATCTTTCATCGTTTTCATCTTTCTTCGTTTACACTGAAACAATAGTCGGCAGATTAGCAAATGTTTTTTCCTCTTCATATAATATTGTTGCTTAGCAGAATAAAATTAATATTGGACATATTTAAAGAAACGACAATGGTATAAAATACATAGTAAATTATGCACCCTACATAGAGCTCGATCAGTGATATAATGAAGAAATAAAAGAGTTTAAATCTATTTGTTATTTGCAGACAAAAACCTTCTTGATGGAAGGCAAGCTCCAGTACTACGACGCTCTTCAATATTCGGTCCTACTAGACTTTTTATATACTTTATTAATAAGCCTATTAGCTGACGAATAAAATTTGTATCCTTATCTAGTTAATATCATAAATGTGTTGTCATATAATTTTGCCTACATGTTATTAGGAGTATAGAAAAAGCTATAGGTTACCGTCCATCCAGAAAAAACAATTACCGTTCCCGACTAATAGATGAAACCCACAGTAACGCGAGCAAAACTTAGTAATTTTAATTAAACGGGTACTTTTAAATTTAAGCACGGTGGCTTGGCCATTGGTTAAGTATTTGCCCTTAAATTGAACCATCATCAACCAACTTAGAACATGAAATCGTTATGGACAAATGATTTCGATTGAAGGAATATATGATGGATGAGAGATGTACCCAGATTCAAGTACTGTGTGTATAATGGTAAAAAAAGAATATCGTGAGGAAACCTGGACGCTTCAGGAGAGTTTTTGCAGTTTGGGAAAGTATATGGACCTGTAAGTTTCTTGTCGTTTGATATTATCAGTACTTCAAACGTTAGGACATGGCACACCCTTTCATCAAAGTGATGGAGCTATCTACATGTGAGATGTTACACCAAGGTGTTATTATGCAAGTAACTCAGTAAAAAGTCTGATACTTTAAAATGCTTTAAAGGTTCTGGCATTTGAACTCTTCTCACCTCATATTAAATGAACATGATGTTTAAGATGGTAATATACTAAACTTAGAGGAGATGTGGTTTTAGGAAAAATTTTGGGAATGCTCCTGGGGGTATTTCATCATTACTAGACTGTAAGAGATCCACTGCAGGGCTTTAGGCCTCTTTCCAAAAGAAGGTATGATCATAATTACCATGTCAACTCATAGCGTATTGTCGATTCAAGACTCCGTGAAACCCACAGTTCTATATTTTCCCCAAATACGGTGGTGTTACAAGAATATTTTTTGAGTTAAGGTTTCCTGACGATCTTTTCTTTCACCAACATTCGATAGATAAATAAAAAAAAACTAGTTTATTCCAGAGATCGCTACATTAGCACACAATTTTTATCATTATCTTTGTGGACCACTCTTCAGGTAAACGCCTTTTCCAGAGAAAACCAAGCATCGCGATTCCATGCAACGTCCATCGAGCTCCTACAAGCTGTAAATTATAGTTCGTCTTTCCATCGTGCATTTGAACAATCTCCACTTTTGTATCCGTGAGGTCTGTTATGCAATGTTATGGGTTTAGTCCATCTGTTATATGGGTTACGAGCTACATGTCCTATCCATAATTAGCCGACAGTATTACCAAATTAGTAAATTACCGCAAATTCCTAAAAATTCGGTAGTAGGTACATTCTGGGGTTCGTACATACGGCCACCGGATAAATATTCCACTGGTAAAATCACTAGATCATCACGACTAAATATTTAAAACTAGGTGTTAGATAGATAACTGTTTAATTTAAGGACCATCCTTCAAGATACTCTCTTAGCTAACTTGGTAAAAGCTAGATAAAGCCCTCCAACAATTGTATGATTTTATCACGATGTTTTCCTTCACCATAACCTTCGGACCATTGTAGGATTGAAACCTTTGTTGATCGATGCGATGTTGCAATACACTACGATTGGGAGATTGTATTTCGGATTGTTAGAAAACTGAGAGGCAACAAACCGTTTGGGTTTTACGTTACAGAAGGTGAGAAAACGAAAGACAATTCTAGAATTATTGTGTATATTGAACACTTCCTATACTTCCTTCCTCGTATTTGTTACAACGTATTTGTAGGACTTCATGACAATAATTATTATTGTATATTGTGCATGTAAATAAAATGAAAGAAATAGAAAAAAAACTGTGTTTGCAGGAGAATTCCAAGGGAATTTTTGTTTTGATACATCTATAGGCGAGGGTAAACCTGACTGTTGGCGTGGCGAGTATATGATACGTCGTGAGTCGATGCCGCACAGATATCGCATACCTATACTGTATACAGTGTTGTTTACTACGTTACAAATTTCGATGTTTCACATCTGCCAGGCGTTTCGTGACGGCTCACACTTTTGTTTTGTGATTTATGTATTTCAAAATATTTAGATAAATTAAAATAGACAAAACATGCTATTCACTTTCAATTTTTTAATGAATAAACAGAAATAAATAGTTTTTGATTTCAGTTGACAGATAATTTCATAATAATTTCATATTTAATACTACGTTGTAATGTTTGTATAACGTAATAGAATTACAAATTTTATGTATTACAAGAAATATCTGATAGTTAACTACAATATTATTACACTTTAAACAAAACAAAATTAATCTAGGAATAATTAAATAGGAACTCACGATGTTTGGTTCGAATTATGTATACTAGTTAAATAATAATCTAATATACTTAATATATATAATACACTTATCATAGATTAACCAACTTAATTAGTTAAAAATTTATGTACATTTGTGTAAAGGCGGATCAATTAGTCATTTGCTATTAGAAAATATAAACAATTATATGTCCTGTAAGCTGCATATCCGTAAACAAACAATAATATTCATAATTTAGCCTTTAAAATGTTATTAAATCAGAATTTTAGGTAGAAACATAATAAACACCAGTCGCCTCACCAGGGTTCCAGAAACCGGCGACGGTTTTAACGTGTTCCAAACATTTGCCCTGTTTGAGCTTCTCGTACGAGTCACACTTCCACGCCGTAAGTTG
>JACEII010003099.1:0-10293 GCA_014332785.1 Antheraea mylitta | reverse complement strand
GTTTTGATATCGAAGTCGGTTCAATTTTTTTTTGTAAAAATTTTTATTTTTCCATTTTTAGTGTATATAAATATATTTATCTGGTTCTAATTAATTATAAAATAAGTTCATAACTTGACAAACAAACATTATATTACACCGTACTAGATCCATCTGCTCAAATTAGGTTGATTGTGAACGAATTTCAGAACCTCATCTTTCCTAATGTCCGTTTCACGGAAATTGCCTCAACAGTCATAACCCCACATGTAAGTCCTCGTCAAACGAGTCTTATGTACCCAAACACAAGATAGCTGCTGTAAGCCGTTGAGGAGTTCCATTCTTCATTTTCATGATCAACTCAGGATTGATTAAATGATATTCTTATCATTACAACAGGTTGTTCCAAGTATTCATTAAAATTAGCTTATGGGGAAGTTCATTTATTCATATAAGCTTTATTCAACCCTTTATTTTCAACCCTTATGATTGGATTTTTTTTTAATTTCAAGAACACCATTCCCAGTTATCAAATTTCAAATAAAATTGTTGAAATCGGTTTCAAGTACACGAAAATACGTAGACACGAACTGGGTGAAAATCAAATAAACGATATTTAACCCCCTTAGGGGTTGAATATTTTATTCAAATTTATATGGGACCACCTTGGAGTATAGCCGAATCAAACAAAAAAAGAATCATTAAAATCGGTTCACAATTGACGGAGATATCGATTAACATACATAAAAAAAAAAAAAAATACATACACCCGAACATATAACCTCCTCCTTTTTCGAAGTCGGTTAAAAATCATTTGTAATTTTGTAAACTGACTCTCGGGATATGGCGTGGTAATGGAAAAAACAGTTAGCCGAGCTTCAGAAACGCATTTTTTTATATATTATGACACCCTCGTTTAGGATGAAACTGAAATGTATTTATTTTTATATTTGTAAATATTTAATCTACTTCTCTCTCATACTTAACGCGCGCCACGCTGTCGCGTCATCATTATTACAACAAATTTTGTTAGAGTAAACTTTCGTGAAATTCATTAAAATCATAAGACAAACACTAAATGTTACTTGAAGATATGCTTTATCATTTTCTTGCTAATATTTGATGTTTAATGTCTTTTACTAAACGTCAAGCCAATGCCGAATTTAGTACTGGGTTATTTTGAAAAACATTCGTTGTAACGATGCACGAAAATAAAATGGAGTTAATGCTGAATCTCATGCATTTGTTCTTAGAGTTTACTAAACTTTGGGGGTGTTGATTGTTAAATGCGAGTGTTTTGGCGATTTAATTATGAATATGTGACTGAGTCGAATTGACTCAGTTGTGTACAATCGTGTGCACGTTTCGAAATCTTTTGATATGAAACATCTATAGGCGGAGGTTAAGCCTGATTGTTGGCGTGGCGACGCAAAACACGAATTTTGCACTAGTAAGGAAATACTCAAAAACATTTGCAACCCTATCTGTATAAATGTAAGATTCAAACTCTTTTGTAGGCCACTCTTTCCACTAGTGTTACGCGGCACACGCCGATGACCTGACGCTCTTTGAAAAATGCCGCCAAACACACTGCGCTTGCGCTTAGTTGAATTTTTCTATTTAATAAAAATAAACATAAACAAATTTGTAATGCTTTATCTTTTCATTATGCCATAGCTGAGATTTTTTCCTCGAACTGACTACGCTATTGACTTAGCAAAGTCTTAACTGCTTCATCGGACTACTGCCATAGCTGATTCCAATTGAAATCTGTTATTTTATGCATATCTATACTAATATTTTAAAGAGGTAAAGTTTGTGATTTTGTGACGTTGTGACGTTGTAGGGGGTAATCTCAGGAACTACAGGTGCGATTTGAATAATTCTTTCAGTGTTATATAGCTCATTCATCGAGAATGGTTATAGGCTATATATAATCACGCTAAGACCAATAGGAACGGAGCACAGATGAAAAATGTTTTAAATTCGGGATGTTTTTTCCTTTTGAGAAAGCGAACGAAGTCGCGGGCAGAGGATAGTAACTTATACAAAACAATTTCGATGTTTCACACCTACCAGGTGACATGATGGCTCAATTTTTGTTAAAACAGTGTATGATCTCGATTAAATCTTACGTCATGAATTGTTCTATCGCACTTAAAACACGTTATAATACCTACCTGATTAATTAACTATCGCTAACAAGTAGAGAAGTATAGTCAAGCACCTATGTTCCGGCAGCCACACTTGAGGAGCCAGTCCTTATTTAGTCTTATTCTAACTTTGCCCAGTAGTTACTATTGTAACAGGCTTTCCTTCCGATACTCCTCTGATCATCAATGGAACAAAGGAGGAATAAAGGAAAGCAGTTGTTCATTTCCTTGCCTCTGTCAATTAACGCATTTTCTTTCTGTTATACCTACCCCACAATGAGCAACAACACCAGAAAGATGCTTCTCAGTACCTTTGACATCACCTTTGCATTACTAATCAATTTACTATATGATAGTTGAGACTGTTGAGTCAAGAGAATGGTTCGATAAATTTATCCTTTAAACCCCTTCTGTTATTCTAATTTCCTGTCTCCTTTATACCAACCCTAATTGTGAAAATTCTGTCTTTAAAAAAAACACTAAATCCAGTTCCCGCATAATAGTTTACTCCGATTGAGGCCAAAGATTTGGCGTTACCGCTTGGTTCATGATGAACATGAACTCTGTAAGAATACACGGATAACCTCTTTTGTGAGATTAAGGAATAAAACATTGTTAAAAGATTTAAAACTTAATACCTTAAACCACGTAGGTGTCTGGGACGTGGGCTTGGTACTAGGAAGATAAAAACTTCGTTTACAAATTACAACGGAGGTTGAGATAATGGTCAGTGATGGACTCCTCAATGACGCCTCTTGGAAGTGCAATAATGATTAGCTTACGCGAGCAATTCTAATATTCTCTACGTCACCATGTGCATTAAGAGACGATGTTGCGGTTTTTAGTTCATACAGCCCAACACAAACCTATCCGCTATCCTCCAAAAATATTTGATAATAATGGGTGAGTCTTGGTGTGCGTTGACATTGTAACAATTTCATTCATTGCAACAATGAGTTTGTTCGCTAGTTCCTCTCTATTTTAAATGATGATAAACCGTACGTTTTTAAATACTCCAAATAAAAGATTTTAGTGCTCACTTGAATCTCAGCGAATGTCACGTCGTCTTGTAATTGCTCAATCCTGGCCATTCCTATGACAAGTACGTTCACCTGTGTTCGTAAAAAATATACTTTACGACCACTTACGATTACGACTTCTTTGTTTTTATAGATCCATTGCTACGAGGCATTACCCATTCAGTCTGTTAGGGAATGTAAATAAAAATGTTTAATGTTGAGCTCCGTGGTAAGATTGTATAGCCCCGCGCCAACCTTTTTGACCGCTTTGAATATAGCTGCGCAGAACACACATTTATATATAAATACGCATTACCTTTATACACAAAACCCTTTCACTTTCATGTGTAGGCGTGTATGCGTGCACGAGTGTTGAGGTGATATGTGTAATGTTGTTGCACTGATGTAAGATTTTGTGTCACTGTACCGCGCAACACTTTTTCGTGTGTGCAGCCAGCGTCCATTGATATATGAGATGTTATCACGTCAAAACAAAATAAAAATTGTACATGCTATTTTCACACTGAAAATTATTTATTTGGCCGTAAATTTGTAAAGATATTTTTCCCTGATATAACTCCTTTGGTATACTTAATATATGTACGCTCGTGTCGAATGGTTTCGAGAACGAGGCCGATTATTCTAAATATGTCTCGCGGTTCAGAAGCCATTTCGTTTTATCAAAATTTATCATTTTGGTAGTCTGCAGGCGTGACCCGAATATGAAACAGTTTGTACTCGTATAGGGATATTTATACACTTATATGATCGAGTTATGAGTAACATTTCCTTCTTTATGGATAACGAAACGGCGATATTAAAAATGGAAACGTATTTTCTTTATCCAGGCTAATCTCCGAATTGGGCGAGTTAATTTTAATAGGAGTTTTATAGCATATAAAAAAACTTAGTACAATTATTATCTAGATCACATAATTAAAAAAACAAGGTGTCTCGTAAATACACACGATATATATGAAACATTTGTATCACACGGAAACAACTTAATTAAAAAAAAAAAACCTTTTTTTTTCTCGCACTGACTACGCTATAGACCTATCAAGGTCTTAACAGCTTCACCGGACTACAAACGACTACAGAAAAAAACAAAAAAATGTCAACGTTAATCGGTGATCCCAGGCGGTCATCTATCCACGTACTGACCATGCTCGACATTGCTTAACTGCGGTAATCGGATGAGAACCGGTGTTTTCAATACCTTAGCCGACATAGTGTTTACCCTCACAACTATTGTAACACAAAAAAGCTACGGATCTGAATTTCAAAACTTCCCCACAAGAAATTTTACTTCGAATAAAATCTCTTAAGGAAAACCCTATATGATAATCTGTAAATTTTCTGCTTATATTTAAAGTCGCGTCATGATTATTTCAGCTGTTGACTTTGTTATTTTTCCTCTAAAATACATATTTTGAAGTGACAGCTCGTAAGTACATAATTACAATAATATTATAACTAAAAAGGTGTAGTATATATTACCTACATGATATTTTTACAAAGCAAATGACACGATAACGCACACATACGTAAAATAATATCGTAACTCTAATCTTAGATAAAATGTGGAAGTAAGATGGCGTATTATCAATATCGTTGGTGAAAAAGAAATAGTCATATGTTGCTTAGATATGGGCGGATTGAAGGGGCTAGATTACGTTTGCTACTTAACCAAGTTTAAACATGGCGCTCTCGATACGTTTATGAAGTATATGCAGCTTTTTAGTACTAACATCAATGCATACTTATTTTGAATCTTGAAAATACGTCCGGAGTGTAATGTCCAATGACACATTTTCCTTAATAAATTAAAATGTTAAGCTACAGTGATTTCCCACAAAGTAATTAATGCTGTAAAAGCAATATATTACTGTCGTGTTGTGGCTGCGAATCCAGTGTGAATGGAATAACAGCTTATCTGCCCATTTGGATGTAAATTCATCCGTGCAGACATTATTAGGTTTGGATGTATTTAGATTACCGGGATCCGGGACAGAACCGTGTTGGTTGGAACGCGAACTTGCCACACATCTTCCCCTGTGCATATAATAATAATGTAAATCTAGTGTGTCTGTTCTTTTTAGACTTTTGTGGAAAAAAAAAGATGCAGGTGTCTGGGAATAAGTAATAAATGCCATCAAAAATGAAATTTCTAAAAAAAAATCTTACAACCCAGTTCTTCTACTTTCTTCTTAGTTTGATAGTGGATGGATATACGAGTAAAGGAAGACCGAAAAAGGTATGGATGGACTGTGTGAAAAATGATATATCTGTAAAAGGTGTGAATACTGAGATGACATCTGACAGGAGAGAATGGAAAAGAAAACATGTTGTGTCGACCCTATTTAGGTAGGATAAGGGTAATGATGATGATGATGATGGATTGTATTGGAGTTGCTGATTAATTGGACGTTTTCTTCTCGCAATGTTAATTTATTTTCTCGTGAAAATTCGAAAAACGTAAATTTTGAGTTAATTTTTTTTATTCAAGGAGCGATTTGTGTTTATATTTCTAAAAGTACGTATTATTTAGTAATAAAATATACTACTTGTATACAAATTTGACGAAAAATAGTTTTTTTTTTATCTTGGCACGGCAAAGTAACTGCTTTATGCCTGATGGTAAGCACAGTGCAATCCAAAAACAACGGCGACTGCAGAGAGATATATCATCCTTCGTCGGTCGTCGCTGTCATGCCGGCCTGCGTAAATGCCTCTTCAAGTTACGCTTGAAGGACCCTACATTATAGGAACACAGATAGGATGTTGCGAACTTTTTAGTTCGTGCCCAGATAAGGTTTACCGTAAAACTGTGGCTCCGTAGACCAGCGCGCGTGGTTCGGTTGTGAAAAGGAGAGGAAGGTATTAATTGTGAATAAAGAAAAATAATGTAATTATTCTACTACAGAGTATCTCGCATGTATTGCGACGTATTAAAACTTCAATGAAATATTTAGTAAGAACTCTCTTTATCGTGTACAAAATACTAATACCAAAATAGAATCTGCTTTGTGCGGAATTGTGATTTATATTTTTTATGATAACTTTTTTTCTTTTTAATATGGAGATGTTTTAATATTAGATATAAAATTTAATGTTTATGTCTTCATGTTGTCTGCGTTTATACTGTCGTAAAACAAGTTTCTGACATATCACCATTAACATGCAACAAAATGTGAGTGATTTTCATAAATATATTCCAGATTTCGATGTTTATAATATAGTTTTTAGCAGTGGCGTAACTATACCATCTGGGGCCCGTGGCAAATTCATTTGATGGGGCCCTATCAATAAAAATCGTCACGTTGTACTCAGTTTGATTTTAATAAGCTTCGAGATTTTCAACAAACTCAATTAGGGTAACGAGGGGGAATGACGCTCACTGGGCAATGGCGCTCACCTCTGTAACTCTTGCAAAATTTAACGTATCAATACGACACGCCGAGTGAAACGCGCGGGGAGGGGTCCTCTAATAGACAGCGATGCAAGCGACCAGTCAGCGTGCGTCGTGCAACTGTGAAGTGTGTTTCTTTGTTTGCGGTCGCGCTGTTATAATTTTTGGTTACGTGGTGTTTGTAGGTAAGTTAAGAACTATCATTGTTATTTAGTTTTTAGTTTTACTTTCTGACAGTAAAACTATTCAATTCTGTGATAATGAAATCAATGTTCAATAAGTGTGTATGATTTTTTTTTATTTTCAAATTATTTACAAAACGATCATTTGGGGTTATACCGCTCAGCTGAACGCCATTACCCCGTAGTGACTTATTTTTTTATTTTTGTAGATATGTCAAGAAATCGTCAAAGGACTACCGCTAAAGCAGCTTGGACCGAAGAAAACCTTCTGTCTGCTAAAACCGCGATTGAAGGAGGTGTGTCCAAAAGAAAAGCCGCAATACAATATAACATTCCATTGACTACTTTGAGAGATCGATTAAAAAATGAAAACATGAACAGCCCAAGACTAGGTCGCAAGCCCGTTTTCACCCAACAGCAAGAAACTGAAATTGCTGAACAAGTTAAGTTGCTGGGTTCGCTTTACTATGGACTTAATGTCGCAGATTTCAATACCGAAATGTCCAGAATTTTGAAGTTGCGCAGTCTGATGGTATGGACATAATTTCAGGACATATATCTTCTTTGGCAGGTCCATCAAATAAGGATCACCAAGAACTTGTTGATAAGCAAAAAACTCCGGTATCCTTTGCTTCTATAGCAACAACACCAACTATTTCATCAACTTCTAAGCCAGGTCAAAGAAAGCGAAAACAACATTCTACAATTTTAACTGCGACGCCTATGAAAATAATTTTAGAAGATAAAGAAAATAAAAAAATAGCGAAATTCAAGAAGATTGGTAAAGATCATAAATTAAAACCAAAGAAAGTTGACAAAGAAAAGAAGAAGAAACAAAAATCTTACAAGAGAAAAATTTTACGAGAAAGTTCTTCAGAGAGTGAAGATGAAGAGCACCTTTGCGATGATGACAGTGATGATGAAATGCAGGTAGACGATGAAAATTATAGCAAATGTATTATTTGCGAGGAATTCGGAAAAAATAACGAGTTGTGGTATCGCTGCACCACCTGCGGACTGTGGGCTCATGCTATATGTTCAGGGTGGGATTCGCCAAACGCATACATCTGTGATTTATGTGTTCAAAAATAAAATATTACTTGTAATTCGTTTGACTTCTGATTATAATAATTCATGTTGATTTGACATCTAAGACTTTATTAGAGGCATTTGTTAAATTGAAACAAGCTAATATTACATACAAATAATTGATGCTAATTTGTGATTGTAGACATTACCCTTATTGTACAAGGTTTATCTCATTAATATTTTTATTAAAATGTATCTTACTCATTACATTCCAAAAAAAAACATGTTAGAGCGTCATTACCCCTAACCCTGAGCGTCATTACCCAAAGTCAGGGGCAATGCCGCTCAAACCTGTTTTTTTTTAAATGTTTTCTCACTACTAGTAGTTCAAAGATATATGCTTTTGTTGTTGTATTGTTGATTACTCGATAGTTTAAGACTTTGTTACATTTCTTAATTTTGATTTTTAATAAATATTTTAAAAAATACACCATGTTTGCCTTAAGTGAACGCTATTCCCCCTCGTTACCCTACACGTTGTATATGGCTCAGTAATGGCCTAAGTCTCCTCTCTGTGGCGAGAGGGAATGTTCTATAGTCCCCTCGCTAGTCCAATGCGTATTGGAGACTTCACATTCATCCATAGAACATAACATCTCAATGCATTCATCATCTATTCGCTAGCTTTTCGTTAAAGGAACATCGTGAGGAAACCAGCGTACATTTACAATGAAATAAAAATAACAATTTAATTTCAATAAGACATTTATTAAGAAAATTCGAGGTTTCTGTTCCGCAAAAGCATTTATAACATCATGAAAGTTTAAAGATCAGGCTATAGAATTTTCAATAGATAGAATAGCCAAGTTACATAACCTGTCTGGTCTTAAAGAGTTTCTTAAATAGGTTTTTATCAATTTTAGTTTTGAAAATGATCGTTCAGCACTAGCTGTAGTCACAGGAATTGTAAGAATTAAAATTAATGCAGTGCATACTTCAGGAAAGCTGCAAGAAAATTATTTTTTATTATTAATAAATCAGCAAGGTCTCTAATACACGAAGATTTTTCTATTTCGTGTCTGAAAGTGGATCGAAAACTGAGAATATCTCGGGCAAATGATTCAGATATGTCTTTTATATATCTAAACAAATTCTAGACCTTTTTATTAATAGATCAGTGTCATTTAAAATTTTTAAAGTGGAAGGTTGCAAAAGGCTGCGATTTCAGTTAGTTTATAATGATGTCCAATACTCGATAAAATATGTTCACTTTGAACAAACTTCCAGGATCTTGGAGACGCTCATCTTCGCGAAGCTCATCAAAATGGCGTTTTATCTTCCGCTAACGAGTTTTAGAAAATTCAGGGGTGATGGACCATTTTTCTGCTACACTATTTCCTTATATTTTTAAATTCATGTCGATACCCTTCCAATTCTTTTGGACAATGTTTCTAAAATTTTAAGGCAATGAAAGGTCGGCTTTAGACTGAAGTGCTATAGAGGATGCATCGATAGTAAGTAGGATCTTGCAATGGTAAACCAATAACATAAT
Organism: Antheraea mylitta; assembly: GCA_014332785.1. Lineage (NCBI taxonomy): Eukaryota > Metazoa > Arthropoda > Insecta > Lepidoptera > Saturniidae > Antheraea > Antheraea mylitta. The sequence continues at coordinate 967 of JACEII010003099.1, read as the reverse complement.
AAAATTGTAGTTTTCGATCTTCTTTTTGAGTCAAACAGCTTCATTTCTTTCATCTGATTTGCAATTTAATAAAATTGTTTTGGTTACCGCTTTTTGGACTTCAATAAACCGAACTTTTAAAGCAAAAACAGCATCATAACGTCCTGCCCATATGGGTTTAATGTTTTTAATGTTAATGAAGTTGATGACTCGCTTTCTTTATTAGATATAAAACTTAATAAAATATTCCGTCTTTTGATACTATCCCCCAAAATATATAAATTTTTTGAAGTTTTAAAAATATTTTGCATAGCAAAAGCCTCTCTCACTGTATCATTGAGTACTAGATTTAAATTATGAGCAGCACAGTGAACATATACGGCATTTGGTTCAACATCTTTTATGAGTTTTTGAACTTCACCATAAGTAACTTACATTGTGTTAGCACCATCATATCTTTGTCCTCGACACTTAATTAGAGGAATAGTTTTGACATTTATGGATTTAATAATTTGCTTGGATATCGCTAAGGCAGTTTGATCCTTAACTTAATGAAATCTTTCTTTAATGACAAGTGCCTTTGGGATCCCATTACTATCTATTTCGATCGTACAATAACGGTAAAGTTCACACATTTGAACAATTTTTGAAGTATCTTGTTGTAGTGAATATGATAGAGTAGAATGGTGCGCATTTATTTCATTTATGAGTGCATTTTCTACTTTTAGAACCAAGACAAAAATTACCTCATTTTGTATTTTTGGGCTTAAGTATTTTATCTGGCCTTTTGGTGGTTTACTTAACAATTCTTGTAAAATTTGATCGTATTTTCCTAATAAGTCAACAATACTCAAAAAGTTTCCTTTGAAGCTTGGATCACTGCTATCTGCGGTGTGACCACGAAAGGCTAAATTACACGTTGAAAGTGTTAGAGTAACATAAAGGAACCTTGAAAGTGCTTGGCGCCAAACAGATTTTTCTTTTTTGA
>JACEII010003085.1:0-12351 GCA_014332785.1 Antheraea mylitta | reverse complement strand
ATATTAAATCAATGTAAACAAAATAAAAATAGTATCATTTCAACATAGTTTTGGTGACCCCGACGTGATTACAAGAAGCAAATACAAGAAGAAGTGATTATAAGACGTGAATATAAGAACAATTGAATAAAAATTAGCAAGTGGATTTGCATCGACGCTACGCGACGGGCTTATATTGGCGTGCGCCTAGTCACGTAGGCCATATCGGACGTCGTGCAACTATATGTGCGCTTCATTTTGCATATATTGGAAGTGCGTATTTATTGCTTGTTTATTTTTTCTTAATTTTCAATTATAATTTTTATAGTTTCATTTTAATATTTGACTATTTGCGCCTACAATGAGTACCCTAAAGGAATTAATTAAGCTAAGAGCGTCTGAACGCAATCGAATAACATTGTTTGAAAAGTTTCTAATGCCATTAACCACTACATTGCCTGAAAAGTTAACTAAGCGTAATGTAAATGAACTTTCAATTCGTCTGAATAAACTACAAGAAGTGTCGCGCTCCTTTGAGGAGATTCAGATGAAAATAGAACAATTAGATGAATCGGATGATAGCGAAAAATTCCTCGAAAGAGAAATCACCGAAAACAAAATATTTACATTATCCGCTCAGGCGCAAGAGGTCCTCGATTCATGGGAGAGTAGTAAAAGAGAAAGTAGTTCGATCAGTGATAGTCCCGTGAATTCAAGGAATGTGAAGTTACCTCCATTGAAAATTCCACCATTTGACGGCAGCTACAACAAATGGCTGGAATTTCGGGATATGTATTTGTCATTAATTCACAATAGGGATGATATCGACGATGTTAATAAGTTTTATTATTTAAAATCTAATCTAGAAGGTATAGCAAGCCAGGTCATTAGTTCTGTCACAGTTTCTGCTAAAAACTATGGAACTGCTTGGTCTCTACTGTGTGAGAGGTATAATAATAAACGTCTACTTATCAATGAACACCTGAAATGCTTATTTTCAATTGAACAAATGAATAAGGAGTCAGATAAAGGCATACGTAATTTAATCGATACACTATTAAAAAATTTAAGTGCTTTGAAATGTTTAGGGCTTAAAACTGAAGAGTGGGATGCTCTTATCATTTATATGATTTCAGCAAAGTTGGACACTGTGACTTTGAGCAAGTGGGAAGAATTTCGGAGCAATGAGGACTCACCTTCTCTAGAAGAATTTTATTCCTTTTTACGTCTTAGGGCAAATATATTAGAGACTGTACACACTAGTAAAATTTCTACACTTTCGAATTATACTAGTAAAAATGAAAAACGTCATATTTCAAACAAATCAAAATCTTTTATTGCTGCTACCGGAAATAACACTAATAACAACAACAATATTAATAACAATAATAATTGTATTTTTTGCACAAAAAATCATAAGCTACATGAGTGCGTAAACTTTAAATCTTTATCTATAGACGAACGTAACTCAAAGGTTTACAACTGGAAATTATGTAGCAATTGTTTACGTGGTGGTCATCAGTCTTTTCAGTGTAGATTAAGTGGTTGCAAAATCTGTAACAGAAAACATAACACATTATTACATAGACAAACTAATCAACAATCTTCTTCATTACAACAACAAGGTCAACAACAAATTTTACAACAACAAGTACACAATCAACAACAAGTACACAATCAACAACAATTACAAAATCAACAACATACTTCTACTTCTACTGCATTATTAACAACAAACCCTACCTATATAGACAACAATAACGAAATTAATTTAAGGGAAGAGTCTACGTCGTTAATATCAATGTCTGCTGTCTCTGTTAATCAGGCTCTTCTTTCGACTGCTTTGGTTAACGTGACAAACAATGGCACACAATTCATTTTAAGAGCGTTACTGGACAGCGGTAGCCAGTCGTCTTTTATAAGTAAATCGGCCCAAGAAAGAATTGGTTTTTCCAAATTGAAAAATATAATTCAATGCGTTTCTGGTTTAAATAACAACACAATTACTATCAGTGAACATTGCAATTTAGAAATAAAATCATTAAGTTCCTCGTTTAGTATACCAGTCAAATGTTATATCCTACCTGTTATAACAGACAGTCTACCTCATAAAACAATTCCTATTAACAAATTAAATATTCCAAACAAAATTAAGTTAGCTGATCCTAAGTTTTATCAGTCATCTCAGATTGATTTGCTATTAGGTGCGGATATATTTTGGGACTTGATTGGTACACATAGGCTAAGGTTAGCACAAAGGGGTCCTATTCTACTAGAAACAAAACTAGGTTGGATAGTTTCTGGTCCCATGGAGGGGAATGTAAATTCGAATTATAAACGAATACAATGTCATTTTAGTCAAGATATAAAACGACAATTAACTAAATTTTGGGAACTAGATGATATTTGTACTACTAAATTTGAGTCTAAGGACAATGAATACTGTGAACAATTATTTACTAAAACAACTTCACGCGATGAGAATGGTAGATTTATTGTACAGATTCCACTTTGTGAGTCAACGAAAGCACTAGGGGACTCATATAATACTGCAGAAAAAAGATTGTTCCAAATTGAGAGAAAACTAAAATCGAACCCTGTTCTCAGACAAAGTTACAATAATTTCATTAATGAATATAAACCATTAGGACACTTAAGTGAAGTTTCTAAACCCTTATCTGGATACTATTTGCCACATCATGCTGTGATAAAAGAGCGGAGCGAAACAACCAAATTAAGAGTCGTATTCGATGCATCAGCGAAAACAACATCTGGAAAATCCTTCAATGATATTCAGTACATAGGTCCAGTTGTACAAGATGACCTTTTATCTATCTTAATTAGGTTCCGGCAACACAAATATGTTGTTTCAGCTGATATTGAGAAAATGTATCGTCAAATACTAGTAAAACCAGAACAACGCAATCTACAAATGATTTTATGGCGCGACCATGAGTTGTTACCAATCAAAACATTCCAATTAAATACAGTTACTTATGGTACATCCTCTGCTCCTTTTCTCAGCACTAGATGTTTAGTTCAATTATCGAAAGAATGTTCTGATCCTAAAATATCAAAATTAATTAAAGAAGATTTTTACGTAGATGATTTTTTATCTGGTGCACAAACGAAATCTGAGTTGAAGTATATAATAGCTTCGGTAACGAATATACTAAATTCTGCCTGTTTTCCTTTACGAAAATTTCGCACCAATGCACCATCAATATTTAAACTTAACACGATTACATCATCAAAGAATCTTGATCTATGTTCGCCATCAAGTGCGTTAGGATTAAAATGGAATCCGTACAGAGATGTTTTTGAATTTCCTGTTCATATTGAGGTCACATCATTCGTAACTAAAAGGACAATCCTATCAAGCTCAGCAAAATTGTTTGATCCTTTAGGATTGTTAGGTCTATGTACTATTACTCCTAAAATTATTCTTCAAAAGCTTTGGCTTACTAAACTGAATTGGGATGACCCTGTTCAACCAGAATTAGAAAAAATGTGGAATAATTTTGTGTCGAGTATAAATGCGTTTGCTACCGTTCAAGTTCCGAGATGTGTTATAATAGATAATCATATTACCTTAGAGCTTCATACGTTTTCAGATGCATCTCAGGTTGCATATGCGGCTTGCGTTTATATGAGATCAATTAATGAATCTGGCACCGTTTTAGTTAGACTTTTATGTGCAAAAACAAAGGTAGCTCCATTAAAATCTATAACTATCCCACGTTTAGAACTCTGTGCTGCGCAACTAGCAGCTCGCTTGTGTGATAAGATTAAAACCTCTCTTCGATGTAATATATCAAACTTAGTTTATTGGACAGATTCAACTGTTGTTTTGTGTTGGTTAGCATCTCAACCTTGTGATCTCCAAACATTCGTTGCTAATCGCGTAAGTGAAATTCAAGATCGCACTCCAATTAGTGCTTGGAGGCATGTGACAGGACAACAAAATCCTGCTGACATGGCTTCAAGAGGTTTAGACCCAAAAAATATTAAACGAGCCACATTATGGTGGAACGGGCCTGTCTTTCTAAAAATGAGTCCAGAACACTGGCCACAAAATTTCACTCCAACAACTGATTATCCTGAAAGAAAAGCTTACCCTAAAATTACTACCTACAACATATCTACAACATGCACTACATCTACTACTCATACAGAATATGCATCTAATTGTACTAAAAAATCTACACAAATAAATAAATTAATCGATTTTGATAGATATTCAAAATTACTTACCTTACAAAGAGTCTTAGCATATGTCATGCGTTTTACTTTTAATCTCCGTAATTCAAGTGTTAAGAGGCTTGGTCCTTTAACCTGTGAAGAATTAGAAATGTCATTAAGAAAATTAGTCAATTTACATCAAATGGAATGTTTTCACAATGAATTGTTAATTTTATCTAAGCAAAAGCATTTATCAAATAAATCAAATATATTATCACTTACCCCATTTATTGATCAATACGGTATACTTCGTGTTGGGGGTCGTATCCAAAATTCTCTTGAGATTTATACAAAGAAACATCCGGCTTTATTAGAGTCAAATCACAATTTTACTAAATTACTTTTTATACATACACATAGAAAACTTCTACATTGCGGGCCACAATTACTTTTGAATGATATAAGACAACGCTTTTGGCCTTTAAAGGGAAAAAATTTAGCTAAGAAGGTGGTAAACAATTGCCTCCGATGTAGAATTTTGAAGGCTCAAATTATTAATCCGATCATGGGAAACTTACCTGCTCCTAGGGTAACGCCGAATCTTCCGTTCCAAGTAAGCGGTGTCGACTTTGCTGGTCCCTTTTATATTACCGATCGCAAAGGTCGTGGATGTCGAATTAGTAAGTGTTACTTATGCCTTTTTGTTTGTTTGGCAACCAAAGCCTTGCATTTAGAACTTGCTAGTGATCTCACATCTGATATTTTTATACTTTGCTTGCGACGATTTATTTCACGTAGGGGAAAACCCAGTAAATTGTACTGTGACAATGGTACCAACTTTGTAGGCGCAAATAATGAATTAGCAATTTTTTTGAAATCAAGCAGTGAAGACGTATCTTCTTTCACATCCAATGAAGGCATAGAATTCAAATTCGTACCCCCTTATTCGCCGCATTTTGGTGGACTCTGGGAGGCAGGCGTAAAGTCTGCAAAATTTCATATGACGAGGATTTTGGGAAATCAACATTTGACCTTTGAGGAGCTATCCACCCTGTTCACCCAAATAGAGGCCATTCTCAACTCTAGACCATTAACACCACTATCTACGGATCCTAATGACTTGAACCCACTAACGCCGGGTCACTTTCTCATTGGGAGACCACTAACATCATTACCATCACCATTTTTACGAGAAGTCAACATCAATAAATTAAATAGATACCAGCATATTGAACAAATGCGCCAGCATTTTTGGGAGCGCTGGCGTCACGAATACCTTAACGAAATGCAACAACGAACGAAGTGGAAACTCGACAAGGAAGGAGTCAAAGAAGGAGACTTAGTGGTTCTCAAGGAAACTAATCTGCCTCCATTAAGCTGGCGTTTGGGACGCATCCATAAACTCTTCCCAGGAGCCGATGGAGTAACAAGAGTGGTTGAGGTCACTACTAGCAGGGGCATTGTACGGCGAGCCATTAATAAAATTTGCCCACTCATAACTACAAACCTTCTCGAAACGTCTAGTTTCGATGGGGGGGAGGATGTTAACGCGACTGAACCCATAGACGACAGAAGCGAGGAGAGAGCGGNACGCATCCATAAACTCCTCCCGGGAGCCGATGGAGTAACAAGAGTGGTTGAGGTCACTACTAGCAGGGGCACTGTACGGCGAGCCATTAATAAAATTTGCCCACTCATAACTACAAACCTTCTCGAAACGTCTAGTTTCGATGGGGGGGAGGATGTTAACGCGACTGAACCCGTAGACGACAGAAGCGAGGAGAGAGCGGAGGTCGGGGGTGAAGCTCAGGCGACGCGGGGTACGGACGGCTCGGGCTTTCAGACTGCCACCACGAAACCATGTACATTGTATTACTAATTCACAGTGATAAATATTAAATCAATGTAAACAAACTAAAAATAGTATCATTTCAACAAGTATTGTCACATGAACAACTTTTTTGTTGTGCATAATATTGAAACTGTGTTGTCTTAAAAGGTATTAATTGAAATAATATAATGTAAAGGATGATTGCAACTAGTATATTAAATTATATGTAAATGACGCATTATTTTTAGTAAAATGTAAAATGTAAAACCAACTACTGAGGTGTTTTTTTTTTATCGATCTGACTAGGCTATTGACCCAACAAGGTCTTAATAGCTTCACCGGACTACTAAGGCGAGCGCTTAAGGCACTCAACCGATTTTATTTGACAACCGGCCCAAGGGTGCACGGTAAACCTCAGCTTGGGCTGTTGCATGATACATGCAGTTCGTGATCTATCTGAGCTAACCTAAGCTAAGCTAACTATCCATATATATGAGTTGTTCAAACATATATGTGCACCAAATATACATACCTCAACAACTCTCATATTACGTATCGGATAATTTTTTAACAGTTTGCTAAGGGAAAAAAATAAGACCCTTCCACTTTCATGTGTAAGCGTGTATGCTTGCACGTGTGTAGAGGTGATATGTGTAATGTTGTCGCAGTGATGGAAGATTTTGTGTCAGTGTATCGCGCGAGCAGCGCACTCAAGGGCTCCACGCCGAGGGAACGGACCTAGGCTTGAGTAACTGCGGAGGGGGCCTAATCTGGTAAGTACTGAGGTATATCTTTAGTAAATAGTAGAAATCAGAAAGCGTATCCTGGAGTAATATTTAGTCTTAGTTTCATTAAAATGCGTTTACTCTGTTAGAAGTTATTGTAATTTGAGTGACGACGCAACTTAACTACGAAAGAAAATTAGATACGTAAATGGGCATAATATATTCAGATGATTTCATTAGTCACTGTTTTTCACATTAGGTTCCATGTGGATTGAGTGGCGGGTGTAGCTAGTGTATAATAAATTTTATTTCGATCGTCTAGTTGGTAATGTTATTATAGACAAGCGAATTTAAAACAAAGAAATCATGATTTAGTGGTTATGCGTCCTTACAACTTTAGGTTTGGGTGATGGAAAACATGGAAGCGATAATGGCTTAGCTGATAGTGTATCAGACACGTCGTTAGTCGACGTAGGTTTCCTTGCAATTGTTTCAGAGCTTTTCGTGAAAGAAGACATCACGGTGAAACCATAGCTGGAAGCATGGTGGTAGGTTTTTTCTAAGTTTCTATTGGAGGTGATAGAGACACGCTGGAGAGCTATTATTGGTTTCAGCATAAATGAGTCGGCTCGCCCGGGGTAGTACCACCCTCTCACAGAAAACCGACGTGAAGCAACAGTGCTTGCATTATTGCATTTCATTCGGTCAGTGAGAGCGCCGGTGGCCTAGCTCCCATTCTTCTTTCCTCTCCTCTATTCCCCCCAAATACAGGCTGACAACGCACTTACGACTCCTCTTTTGTTGCTAGTGTCTATGGACGGTCGTGATCACTTAACATCAGGTGACCCGCCTGTTGATTTGCCTCCTATGATATAAAAAATAGTTCGCCCGGCTAGCTACCACCCTCAACTTAAAAATCTGTCGTCAAGCACCTGTTGCTGTGTTCCGATACAGGCACCTAGGTTTAATATTGTCTCTATCTTAGACATCGTCACCACAACCACAACAGAAGGCTAGGTAAATGTCAATTTTAGATTCGCGCAATTGTATTATACGCAAACCCAAGCTTACGGGTAAATCAGAGCGGCCATAAAGATTGACAAGGACCATCATGATCAGCCTATAAGAGACCCATTATAGGGGCATAGGCCTCTCCCCGAAAGAAGGTGCAAGCATTAACCATCACGCCAGCTCACGACGTATTGGTGATATCAAACTCTGAGTAATCCACAGTTCTAAGAACATTTCTCAAGTTGAGATAGATGTTTAGATAGAGAGATAGATAGATAGAGAGATAGATAGATACATAAGTTTAGTTTTAATTACGATGTTTTACGAAAAATTCGCATCGGAGTGATCGGAGTGATATTCCACCGGGCAAACCACTAGATCACCACGACTTATCCAATATCCAAGTCGAATACTTTCACCATGCACTCGGTAACGACATTTAGCTCATTGCGCAACGTTGTACAGTGCCCTCTGCCGTGCCTGGCGTCCGTAAGTCACTAGATTCTTCACTTATTTATGGCACATTAACTGGCCTAATCCGGTCAGAACCGGTTCCGTTTACAATTAACACGAACACGCCGTACGATTTGTTGTCTCCACTTACGTATTCGGGCCTCTTTTATATTAATTTTTATCGCGTCTAAGTAATACTTGAGTATATCAGAGCAATTATTTCATTGCCGATTCGAATGTTATACGATTTTTATGACAGAATCCTGTTCATTTTGGTTGTGACAAATCGTCAGTCTTAAATCTTGTTGTCTGTTGAATAAATTATACTTATCTAATTTTTTATCCTGGTGAAAGTAACTCGATATGTCCTAAGTTATTCAGCGACCAGATGTATTATCCCTACATATTTTAAAGCAAAATATTCCGCTACGTCTGTCTGCCTGTCTGTCTGTTAGCGATACATTCAAAGACTACTTAACGGATTTTCATGCAGTTTTCGTCAGTAGATAAAGTGATTCGTAAGGAAGGTTTAGCTATATAATTTGTCAAGGTTTTTTGTTTATTATCAGGGCGGCACACGGTCTGCCGTGCCCGCTAGTTAAATCTATTTGTTTATTATGGTGACAGCAACTCTATATGTTCTTAGTTTTTATAGCAGATGTATTTTATATTTGCTCGTTAAATGATCGAAGTTTGACGATAATTAACATGTTAATTATCTTTCAAAATTATTGTAAGGTTTTTGGCGAAGAGTGTAATTATTATTTATTTATTTTATTCGAGGCACCAACAAGATTTACACTAGGCCTCTATACACGTGCAATCTTAATTATAGGTGCTTACTACTTATTGTATGCTAGAGCAACTAATTATTTCTTAAATCATTAGTGGCAAACAAACATGCGAGTCACCTGATTGTAAGTGATCACCGCTGCCAATACACCTGCAACACGAGAGGAATCACAGATGTGTTGCCGGCAATTGAAAAAATGAAAAGATTAAAGGGTTTAAAGGAAATAACTAATTTAACTTGTACGATTATAAGGAATACGTATATATACTAAAGTAGATATAAGTATCAAGAAAATAGTCAAAACCAGTCAAGTAATTCGATAGGACAACAATTACGAATACAAGAACATCGGAATTAATACATAAATATGAATAAATATTTGTTTCGTAACAATAACCAATTCTTTCTAACTTCTACAATAAATATAGTTAATTCGTCACCTTAATCAATCATATATAAAATGTGTTTTAAGTAGAAACTATCAGAATAGATAAATTATCATCTAAATGTGCCAAACGTCAACAGAGTGAGCGATGCAACATTTTCACGTTGTGAGTTAATATGATTTTTTGTGAAAACACTTACCCGGTGGCTTTCTGTCACATTTGTGCGAACAAAATCATTTATATTCAAATTAAATAAATGAAAACATTCTCAACTAGAGTTATCAACGACAAAATATCATTTACATAAGTGAGATTGTACGTGAAAGTTGTAAATCTACTATATTTTTGCGTGTTTATACATATATATATATATACATATGTGTATATATATATAAAATCATAGAGCACTTTATCAAGAGAACGTTAAATTAATTTAAAACTAAACAATATATTTGGTCGACCTTTCACTAAACTTTCCCATTTTACTGTCTTGTACGGACCTCTATAAAACATCCATAAAACGACTAGTTTAAGAACTTGATCTTACATTGCTAATGCTCCGTGTACACCTGGCTGGTAAAACGCGCGTGATGAAGAAAGCGGATAGATGCTCTGCTCAATACCTCCTTGATGCGCTAGACAGTTTGCAGCGACGGGCTGTCCGTATTGTGACTGATGCAGACGTCACTAACAACCTTGAAACGCTTCAGTTGCGAAGAGGCATTGCCTCACTGAGCGTGTTATATCGTCTGTATCATGGCGAGTGTTCTGAAGAGCTGTTTAACCTCATTCCATCTTCTCTTTTCCACTATAGAACGACACGAGCGGGTACGCGTCTCACACACACACACAGTCTTCACAGTAGCAACCATCCCGACAAGAACGAAGCAGTTCGAAAGGTCTTATTTTATTATCATACTGTGAAGTTGTGGAATCGCCTCCAAGCCAGTGTGTTCCCTTCTTCATATGACACGGGATCCTTCAAACGACAGTCACCGTTATTTATAGACTGCTCTGTACTTTCCATCAGGTACCGTGCAGTCATTTTGCCGAACCAGTTAACAAAAAAAAAATGTATCGCGTCTTGTTGCAAAGTTGCATGAAGTTATGTAGCGTTTTTTCTAAGTTTCAAAATGCTTCGTGATTACTTATTTTGTATTTCATATACATAAATTTTCATTGAAACTCTCATGATAGTGGGTCATTCGGTAATGTTTTTCAATTGCAGTTTGCTAATATTTTGTGGTGTTACCATAGAAAAAGCGAATATTCTTATCTAATTTGCTTGTTTTGATCTCAAAATCGAATTTTGCATTTTTATTTTGATATCTACATTGCAATTTAAGCTATGCCAAATCTTACACTCCACTTTGCGAAAAACAAAGGATACAAAGCTTTTCCTTCACGTATTCCTAAATGTTCTTTTAAAAATTATTAGTGGTAAACAGCTAGCTGCGTATGAACTAAACCTTAGCGTTAATCCTGTCAAAGAATATTAAACCTTAATTGTATATAGCTAAGAGTTCCTATTACATTGGTTTTTAAGTTGGGCGATGTTTAAATTAATCACCACTTTGAAGGTGATTTATTGGGAATAACACTTCAATACTCGCCGGCGTCGGGTCGGTAACATTTTTCAGACTTCCAAGTAAATGACACAGTACACGGCAAGGTTACGGATGCAAATGCCCTTTTAAAATTAGTTCTTACATTGAAAAGAATAGAGTGTAAGGTCTAATGAGATGATATTTGAGGTGGTCGTATCGTGTTTTTACGTTGGTTTGCGTAATTTCTATTTTATTTGGTAACAGACTTTGTTTTTAAAAATCGACGTTCTTTGTAGATATTTATATATGAAACTAGCAGCCGTTCGTGACTTTGTCTGCGCATTTTTATAAAATCAACACCGTACGTTGTCTTCGTGCAAATATCAGTTCACGCAGTATGCCAAGATAGCTTTCAAACTGTAGTATCTTTCCTAGAATTAATTCGTTTTTTATATTTTTTGCAATTTATATACCTTTTTTTATTATTGTTATTCTATTCTGCAGACTCTTGGTCCGCACCTTTTTTTTTGCTTACATGTAGTATTTTGTATACGTAAAAAATTGTATCCGTATGCGTATTTTTTTTTAATTAGTAATTTATTAAATATTAGCTGTTCAATTATAATTAATTATTTTTGGTTTAATGACGTTATTGTTTTTATAGCGCTTGCATTTCCATTCTTTATGGCCATTTTTAGATTGTAATCCACAATATCCCGTGCCGGAGCGTCCACGGCCCGACGGATGAACCTACTTATCGCGTCGTCAGTCACGTCGGTATAGTAGACACAGGTGTCGGTGTGCCTAGATATTGCCACTATAGCATGTGAAACGCTATCGTGGATTTGTACCCTTCTGCTCTTTGTTTGCAGGATCCCCACTGATTCGAATATCAGTCCCTGGGATTCATGGGCTGTCAGAACGCGCGATCCTTCCCCTACCCCGTAGTTTTTTTTATCAGAGCTTTTTTCTCCTCCTGTGTGTGTACCAGGAAGAGAGTATCGGGAGTGTGTGAGGGTATTTGTTCGCCCTGATAGTCCCTGATTCTCGGAGATCTTACTATTGGTTTCGGTGAATATATACCGTCATAATTTATATATCGGGATGGTGTTGATTGAGGTGGTAGTTATTAAAGTGTCTACGTGTCCTTCTATATAGACGTTATCATTAGTAGTCGATACAGTCATTCATTACTTTATAAACCGTATTTTACGTGTCAGAACCTCAAGAGATGTATCTATAACGTTTTAATATATTATATGACACTATATTAGTACGTAGCACTCAAGCCAAGCCAGCACGGGTCACTAGTATGTGTAGACAACGCTATCAATATTTACGACAGAATAGTTATTTCTTGATACTTCATCAGAATACATCTACTTTTCCCTACTTTATGCAAATATAAACGTTTTTATACGGACAAACCTATCGGAAGACTTTT
>JACEII010002981.1:1883-13154 GCA_014332785.1 Antheraea mylitta | reverse complement strand
ACGCGTATAGTAACAGATAAAATGAGATCGAATTTGACCTTTTACAGTACATCCATGTAATCAAATAGAATAGTACAGATCGAAATCAAAACGATGGTAATTTAAACAAATGAACGTTGATCTGTAAATTCTATCAATATTTTTAAGATCTGTACTGTCTTCTGACTAACTTAATTTTTTGTATAGAGAGATTTTAATTCAAAATATTCACTTTTCCATACTATTTATCAAAGATTTTATTTCATTCAACCTCGCTCTGATAATCATAAACACAACAAAAAAAGTCGAGATAGTCATAAGAACTGCACAAAGAAATGAAAACTCAAAACTATGAATAAATATGTTCTATTTTGAATTTTCATAAATTATAATGTGAATGAGAATATTTAAATTTAAGAATTTGTTTTTTGAAATTATTAATTAACATTAGTTTGGTTTTCCTATCTGTTGACACTTAGAGTAATAATAATATACAATTTTATAAAATCATTAACCAATCAAACGTATAATGAGCCGCATAATATCAATTTCACGAGTACACAGACCCGTGTACTACGCATCACAAGTCTGACGTAAGCCGTGCAAGCGCAATACGGCCTTTCATGCTTACGTAGTATGTCATAACACGAAATTGTAAATTTTTTTCTTGACAAAAATACCCCCCAACGCTCCTAAAGAAGTTTTCACTTAAAAAAATTGGCCAAACAGTTCTGATTATTATTTATATAGATTTACTTACTCGCTGTCGCTTATCAATCGCATCAACATTACTGAAAAGTAGAAATTCGTAACGAATTTCGTACTACTAACGACATAGACGTCGAAATGAATGGCCCATTTTCATTTGAGCCGCGGAAATATGCATCAACCGCTCCGCCCGCCCCGAGCGCCCCATTCCCGCCCCCGCCCTCGCCCTACCACCTCATACAGACTGTCAGATATTAAAATTGATTTCACAAGAGTTTTATTGCTACCGAACTTTTGATGGGCTATTGTCCGCTTTTGTTTCGAATGAGCAAGGTCGACGGCGTACTACATATTTGTTCCCGAGTGTTGAACGCGACGCGACGTCTGCTTATTGTTTTCGAATGGATACGCGAATTATATTGTGCGATAACAAAAAAAAAAAATCAATTACGATGTACACTCTAACGATCTTGATTGTCGATGCTTTTGAATATTTTTGTATTTATTTTGTTGCAATGTTCATTTATATCTTATTGTTTTTTTATTTTAATCCCTCCTATAGAAACTTATGACTGCTATTATCAAGTAGATAAACATTTGGGTGAGTTTAAAGATTTCAGTGTTTTGAGATAATGGTTGCTCTATTGTTAGAACTTTCTAGAGGATTCTTGTAACATATCCGAATACATATTTCTTCTTTTTATTTCAATCAACTTGCGCGTATGACAAAATGCCTTCAATATAACATGATATCGGTTCACATTATTTAAGTTAATGTAAAAAAAAAGTGTACGTGTACTTATGTACACGCGTTAGAAGTTATACTTCTTTGGCGTAACAAGATAAAAATCTTTTCAAAGATTTTATCGTTTGTCTTATTCTACGTTTGTAGAAAAAACAACACTAACAATAGAAAAAAAGGTGTTTAATACATTGAAAGTTGTAATACAAATAAATACAAAGAAATAAAATGTTGACTATAGCTAACTTCAGGGTGTGAGTTTTTCGTGACAGTGTGCGCGCGCATCGTAAAATTTCTCTCACTAACCATTGCATGTATCAGTGTGTACACGCGGAGGAAGTGAAACTTCTTTGGCTTATATGTATTAAATGGGCTTTAATGAATATGTTAATAAACCATATATTACATGAAGTCCCGTAGTACAATACTTAACTATATATTTATTCATCTTTGTACACTACTAGAACCATATAGATACCATATACCATATAACCATATATATAGATTTTTACATAATCACACATACACACAAACAAATACATACCTATCTTACGTTTAACTTGTAATGAAAATTTTCCCTACCGTGCCATAAAAAGTTTCATTTCAATAAAAACAATTAGATAACCATTTAAAAGTCAGTTTTTTTTTTTAACTTTATTTTTTTATCACGGAGTCAATAATATCACAAGCTTCGTGTGATCATTCCAATATTAAGCATCGTGTGAAACCATATTCTAACAAGATGGTGGATCCCTTGCTAGAACCTTCCAGGGAGTTTTTGTGGCATCTCAGAATTTCATGCTCCGTGTTATTATTTTCCATTCACTTCACTTATGCATAATAAACTAACTATATTACGTAAAACACCACTAACTTTACACAATATATAGTCAAATAACACAAGATTATGAATAAAATATAAAATCCACTACATGACAGACTAAAATCCCGCCAAAAACTCCAAAAAGTCAGTTAAAAACCTTTGTAATATGATAGGTAATGATAGGTTTTAGCTTTAACCACAAACTTGACTGACATTAAATGATGATGTATCCTAAAATACTTTACACCTAGAGTACTTTTTTTATACACCTTATTGGCAGAGGAGCAGGAACTGCCGACTGGCACTGCGTCTGCTCCTTAGAGGACTGATCTTCAAAATTGCTGTGTACTATTATTTCCTTCGTTTCCTAAAAAAAGAACCCTTCGTTAGTAAGACTGTTTCACTGATTATATTTGCTATTCTACTCAATTTCGGATTTCGATAATTAATAATTGAAAATATATATTTTTGAAGTATTTTGTCGCGTTATTAGAAAATGTTGATAGGGAAATTTTAACTAAAGACTTAAGTTGCGCGCGCCGATGTAACATACCATGAAGTTAGCTGATAAAGTGTTTCTTTTGAAATACACATACAAATTCAATATAAATATAAGTATTAGCTTCTGTCGTATTTAATCAACCTTTTTTATTCATAGATTTAATTGCATTGATGAAACTTTCGACTCGGATGAAAATAGTTAAAAAAAATATAATATTATATTCTATATTCACGTTAAAGAAGTACAATACCTCACATGCATGTAATTTTAATAAATTATCAGTTTAATAAATAAATGAAATGGTGGAAGGTATTTAAAATATCGAACAATACACAATTCACATCTGCCCGAATATTGAGACCGCTGGTGAAATAACAGACGGGTTTACCTACGTATGTTGGCTTACGTATATTGACTTGGGATCAAGTTTCCCGTTTCTTCCAAATAGGCAAATAAATCTTGTGTCAACTGCTGTATTTCAGATCTACTCAATTTTTACCTCGAAACGGTGTGTTGTTTATTTTATAGGAGCGATTCGCCCGCGGCTTCGCACGGGTTGACTCTACCCTTACGATGTCATAGTCTGGCTGCATGACTGCTGTATATAGCCTAAATTTAAGCTTGCATATAGTAAGTCAAGAGTTACAACAAACCTAAGTTAAACAGTATTATATTAATCTAAAATTAATATTTATTTAGCATGAAGTTATCTTCATGTTATACATATAATATAATACAATGAAAAAATAAAGTAGATCGAGTTTGTTGTCGGTTCTTCTCGATGACTGGATTATTTTTTCGAATCGGAAGTAGCTTTGACGTTAATAAGCGCCTTCTCAGGACCTAAATTGAGTAAAGTATTTTTACGTAACTATATTAAAATTTGTTTTCGGCACGTCTATATTCAGAGTAGTCAAAAAGACAAGCAAGGACTGCACTATCTCGTACATTTTTAGCGCTACGAAATTTATGGTTCATTGATGTCAAACAATTTTGAATTTATGATGTCTTGTAGATTATTCATTTAAATTATATAAAAGGAAAGGTAATAATGAACTAAATTAAATGCTCAACATAACTAAAACAATGAAATGGATAAGGAATAAAAATGTAACGCCTAAAACATCTTCGAAAATAACCTAATATTATAGATAATATGTACAAGATCTAAATATTTACCATGGGCTATCCTCAGAAGATAGACTTATTCGCAATCTTGTACATAAATCTTTTTGAGATATACAGTCTTATAGTAAATTTTTTATGTACTCATGTGCCATTAAAATTAAGCCAGCGTTGACAATGTAAGAGCCTGGAAAATAATTTTAGAACTTGATTGTAATACACCAACTCTTCTCCAATTTGTATAAATATTAACACATATATTATATGGCCCTTAAGTGTTCTTTAAGATATTTTTCAAAAGATAATAAAATTTGTGTCGAATTCTGTACACACGAGTAGTTTGAAGAACTAAGCATACATACAAACACAAGTAGCATATCAAATTTCTTATATGTATTGTCATTTATATTGAATGGAGGTGTTGTTATTGGAAATTTTTAATGAACTATATGTATACTTCCTTTATTAATATCGTAACCGTGATGTAATCCAACAATAAAAACTTGTACTTCCATTTCTTCACATACTATTTATACTACTACTTTTATAGTATATTGGTATTCCATCTGAACCCAAGTATTGTACAATCCACGACTTTGTACCCTTAACATGTATAGCTTATGAAATAATAAATAACATATATTTTATTACAAATAGATACAAATTAATATAATGATGAATGTCGTACAACTATGCGGACGTTTCCACTGGTTCTATAACTTGAAATAGACGCAGAACTCACTACGACAAGTCAAAGACCGTGGGGCTGAGATAATTAATTAAATTCAGTGTCAGATACCGAGTCGAGTTCCCTAACGGACCTCTATTTTAACTTCATAACTACGGACTCGTAGAATTTACGTTTCTTAAGAAATAGGGCTGCGCTGTATCGATTTTTCGGTATTTGGTCATCGAAGCCGAAGACTGTTATTATTACTTAAGCAACTGTGTTTAAAAATCACGCGCTGTGAAACGAGTTTCTTTCTGCTGATGATAATAATAGTTTTTAATCTATTTATAGGAATAATTTCCGAAAGGAAACAGAGATGCATATGTTATAACAGCACCGCCGCGCCGCCTACGATTTTGTCTGCTTTTAAAATATGCCATATGTTATCTTCGTGTAACTATAACGGTTTATATGTATGTATACAATAATGATGTAAGGCTAACGTTTCTGTACTGTTTAGGTTTTTGTAAAAAAAAATTCAGGTGTCTAGGAATAGGTAATAAAATTCATTTAACCATTTTTGGAAATGTGAGAAACAGTTTGTTCTCACTGCTAAAGAACTACTTTCACGATAAAACTTCACACAATAACCACAAGACAATCATAACACATATCCTTGGGTAACAATTACTATTGGTTTCCTTAAAATCGGTTCATTGTATCATACGTTATTGTAATTTGAATGACGACGTGGCTTAAATACTTGAGAAAAGTATATTAGTTAACGGGCTTAATATACATTCATATGACTTTATTGGTTACTGTTGTTTGCATAAGATTCCACACAGTCGAAGTCGCGGGCACTGCTAGTTGTTTATATTATCTTAGGGAACGTCCATTCCTTACATGAGGTGATCAGGTTGAGGGGGTAAGCCCATATTTCATTGAATCTCCCATGGGGGGAGAGATGAGGTTTTGGTTATTTTGACTATAATATAGGTTTAAAAATGTGAGAAAATCAGGTAAATTTCAATGAAAATATGTTTCTAGTCTAAAATATGCCCAAATCTGACACAGTTCTACATATTTTAGTAGTTCCCTTTTGAGTAATATCTAGTATTATCACCATAGGTAATTTTAGATTACGATCTGAACAATCTCAAAGATTAGTATTCACTATTTTTTATAAAACTAATAAGATAAATTGTTTTTTGCAAGTAAAATGCATATGTTTAAATATCTCACGTGAAATGATGGGAGAGAGTAGTTGTCGACGTNCACAAAATAAGCTATTTGATACTCTAAACAATTAGTATAAAATACTTATTTACGAAAATGTTGGCCATCCCACACTTTGTATTTAGACCAACACTATCAACACGATGAAACAACAAGACAATGAATTAGATAATGAACAGACAAGTTAACTGTAGTTTGAAAGTGCTGGTTCACGGGCGCGGAAATATGGAAAATGCGGACTCACCGGTCTCGATGATGCGATTTAGTTTATGTCCACTTCACTCGCGGCGCTATATATATATATACAACTTTGTATGGTTTTTAGGTGAGTTCCGATTCTGACACGGCCGCGAACGGTTGTGTCCGCGCTCGGAGCGTCATTTCGTGATTATTGTAATAATCGCTATTACATCGTGAGTGTTCGTTCGGCTTTCGCCTTGAAGTGCCGATCCGCTGACGTAGCGCACACGTGTACCGCACCTGTTGAACACCTGCAGTATTTTTCCTGAAATTGAGTGAGACCCTTCCTTTGTATTTATTTATTGCTTTGTTTATTATATTATATTGGTACATTTATTTGTTTACTAATTAGTTTATCTATTTATTTACATAGTCCTTTATCCCTTTAGCCGTCATTTCTTTATAACTTTATTTATCTCAAATTATTTATTTGTTTAGTTATTCATTTATTTATTTGTTCTATATCTATGCAAATTATTTACCTTGCCTGTCTCGCTAACGTATTTCCTGTCTTGCTTTCTTCTTCTGATTTATTTTAAACAGCCATCTTGATCCGCACACGGTATAGACCCATAATTAACCCGTTCGGTGTGCCCCCCTGCCCTTAAGGCAGGGAGGTCGGTTCGCGTGCCCCTCAGGCCACGAAATGGCCCTCCAATTCATGAGAAGTCTCCGGAGGGACTTATTAGCGAATGGGCTTGACGAAAACATCGTCGACGCCGTTCTCGCGCGTCACTGTGCCCCGTCCGAGAAAAACGTGCAATACGAAGCCCGCGTACCAACTGCGAACTCGTTCTCGCCACTATCCCCGATAGACCCCGCTGATAGGGCTCCGATCGACGCGATGGAGCTAGACGTCGCGACACCCGCCGCTTCCTCCGCGTCCGGTCACGCCGCCACGCCTGACCCCTCACCCTCGCCTTTATCCGCGATAGACAAGGACGGTTTCATAACCGTCACGAAAAATAAAAAATCGTCCCGTCCTCTGCCACGCGAATCCGACTCGGACTCGGGTCCAGTAGGTCCGGCAGTAAAGGTCCCGTGCCGCGAGACTAATAGATTAGACGGCGCCCGGGCGCCCACCGCGACCGCGCAACCCGCCAAAACAAAATCGAGCTCTGGTAGATCCAGTCCTCTCTCCGTCCCGCTCACTACAACCGCGGCTAAGAAGCCTCGCCCACCCCCACCGGTCACCATCCAGGATAAGACGCGATGGATGTCAGTCTCCACCGCGCTGAAAACCTTAGGCATTCACTACACGTCAGCCCTCAACACCCAGGCAGGGATTCAGGTTAAGGTGACTAGCACCGATCACCATCGCAAGTTAACCGAGTACTTACGAGTACAAAAGTTAGCTTATTTCACATAAGCACTAGAGGAGGAACGTCTACTCCGAGTAGTCTTACGCCGTATCCCGGTCGAAATCTCAACAGAAGACATACTAGCGTTCCTTAAGAACGAGAACTTCCCCGTCCGAGAGGTACACCGCATGTACCACCCGATCACTAAGTCCAAGTTCAACTTAGTGTTGGTCATTCTAGACCGCACTAAGGAGGGCAAGGAAATTTTTAATATCACGTCCGTGTGCGGTCTCACGGGCGTCACGGTAGAGCCCCCGCGCAAGTCTCACACGCCCTCGCAGTGCCACAACTGCCAGGGCTACGGTCACGTAGCTAGGAATTGCCATCTCCGTCCGAGATGCGTAAAGTGCTTAGGAGATCACTCCACTAGGGAGTGCCCACGTACCCCGACCTCAGCAGACCCTCCGAGTTGTGTTCTGTGCGGGAACGCGGGTCATCCCGCGAACTATCGCGGATGTCCCCGCGCCCCGCGCACGCTACGCCCTCGCCAAGCGAGGCAGGCGGCCAGAGCGCCTGTCGCCGCCACCCGCCTTCCACCTCCGCCACTCATGTCCGTGGACGCATTCCCCGGCCTGCCAGGTGCCTCTCGCACCCCGGCAGCGCACGTGCCCACCCCGCGTGCGCCACCCTCTGTGCCGCACGCACCGCAACCCGTGCGGGCCCCTCTGGCCCCCTGGGCACCCAAACCTCAGCTCCAAGCTCCTAAACCTCAGGCACAGCCGCTGCAGGCAAAGCCCATTCAGTACGACCGCCTCAGCACCTTTTCTTTCGACGGCGTTGACTGGATTAGCCAGTTAATGGTCGTACACGACATAGCAGACGTATTACCTTTTGCCGAGCTCCTCGTGACGAAGAGAAGTCAGGATATGCTCAGAGCGTTCGCGCGTTTCCCGGCCCTTGCTAGGACAATGAACGAGCTCGTCCGTGCTCATTACAACAAGTTGGTTTAACAATGTTCGCGGCAATGAATAGGGTTAAACCGCGCGGTCTATCTCTTTCATTTTTTAATGCTAGGAATCTCTCAACACAGCGCGATCTAGTAGCTGCCTTCTTGCGCGATAAACAAATAGATATTTTCCTCGTACAGGAAACATTATTAAAACCGAAAATGCGCAGCCCGCGAATCGCGAATTATAATATAATTCGAAATGATCGTGTCACCCGCAGGGGTGGCACCTTAATCTACTTCAAATGCTCGTTATACTACATGCCGATAGATCCGCCCGCTCTAACCAATATGGAAGTGTCAGTGTGTAGACTAGGGATGACCGGTCATCCATCCATTATAATAGTGTCCGCGTATCTCCCGCCGAATAAAGAATTATTAAAAACCGACTTAGAAGCGTTGTTCGAATTAGGAGACTCTGTCATAATAGCGGGGGACCTCAACAGCGGGAACGTCATCTGGAACAGTCCAACTACTTCCCGTAACGGGAAAATTTTGGACAGACTAGGCGACGATCTAGCTTTTGACATCATAGCCCCTATGGAACCCACTCACTTTCAAGATAACTGTCGTCCGACAGTATTAGATGTAGCTCTCTTTAAAAACGTCACGCTTCGGGTACGACTCATACAAGTCGTACACGAACTTGACTCAGATCACCGTCCCGTTATACTACTGTTAGGTTCGAGCTCGGATGCCACCCCTCCGTCGGTTAAGGTGGCAGATTACGCGAAACTCGCACGCTATTTCAAAGACAATCCTACGTCTCAAAGTTTAGACAGGATTCCGGACGTGTTGGTGTCGAAAGCTGACGCGGACCTGGCTATCGATTCCCTGGTCGATTACCTTCAGACCGCCGTCAGGGAGACCTCGAAAGAGGTACAAGCGGTGAAC
The DNA here is from genome assembly GCA_014332785.1 of Antheraea mylitta. Lineage (NCBI taxonomy): Eukaryota > Metazoa > Arthropoda > Insecta > Lepidoptera > Saturniidae > Antheraea > Antheraea mylitta. The sequence continues at coordinate 3,925 of JACEII010002981.1, read as the reverse complement.
GAACGCCGCTTTATACTCCCGGACGACGTGAAGGCATTGATCACGGAAAAGAACGCCGCAACACGAGCTCACGACACTTACCCGTCCGCAGAGAATCGCGATCGCTTACGCTCACTGCGGAAGTTAGTTAAAAATCGAATCTCTGAGATCCGGGCCGACAGGTGGGACGGTCTTCTTGAGGACATCCGACCGTCCCACCTGGCGTTCTGGAAGCTCACGCGTACATTCAAGTCAGCCGAGACTATTCCAATGCCCCCTCTCGAGAGAGGCCCCGGGTTGCCTCCCGCGTTTGACAGTATAGATAAGGCGGAGTGTCTCGCCGCGAGTCTAGAAAAACAATGCTCACCGAATACAGCAAACACTGATCCTACCCATATTGGTTCGATCGAGTCTTCCGTCGAGCGTACACTCGCGTCTCCGCCAGCGGATACACTAACCCCTATCACTTTTGAAGAAGTATCGGATGCCATCAAGCGTTTAAAACTTAGGAAGTCCCCAGGTCCCGATGGGATCAGGAACGAGGTATTGCGACTCCTTCCCGATCACATCATAGCTCTACTGGTCTGCATCTTCAATGCGGCCATGTCCCAGGGCCATTTTCCAGCCGCCTGGAAGAAGGCCATAGTGATAGGTATTCACAAGCCCGGCAAAAAAGCTACGCTTCCCGATAGCTACCGCCCTATTAGTTTATTAGATACACTAGGTAAGCTATACGAGCGGCTCCTTCTGAACCGTCTCCAGACATCCATATCCGACTTAAATCTGCTACCGCCGGAGCAGTTTGGATTTCGCGCGGAACACTCTTGTACAAACCAAGTGCACCGCCTCACGGAGTACATTCTAGCTAGATTCAACGATGATCCCGATCGCAACCCGACACCGGTTAAAGCTAACCCGAAACGCACAATAGCTGTCTTTTTCGATATCGCCAAGGCCTTTGACAAGGTCTGGCACGAAGGGCTCATCTATAAATTATGTCAATCCCGTATCCCGGATAGGCTAGTTCACATAATCCGCGATTATCTGTCAAATAGGACTTTCCGCTACAGAGTGGAAGGTGAGCAGTCATCACCCCACCCGATACGTTCAGGTGTGCCACAGGGCTCCATTCTCGCGCCCACACTCTATAGTCTGTTCGTCAGTGACCTACCTCGGCCCCCGGGAGTAGAGCTAGGTTGTTATGCTGACGATACAGTCATCTACGCTTCCGGATGGTTTCCGATACGACTTAGGAAACGCGTCGCAGAGGCCGTTAGTACACTCGGTGACTGGTTTCTGCGATGGCCTATAGAGGTCAACCCCGACAAAAGTGCCGCAATACTTTTCGATTCTAAATACCGCGATTACGAGCGTAAACTCAAACCTATCACTTTATACGACACCGACATTCCGTGGACCAAGCAGGTTAAATATCTCGGAGTTACGCTAGACAGACCGCTTTCATTTAGACAACACACAATGCGAGTACGTAACAAGGCCGCCATGGTCACGGCTCGCCTACATCCGTTAGTTTGCCACAAGAGTAAAATGTCCCTCAGACACAAGCTCACACTTTACAAAACTTGCATCCGTCCCGTTCTAACATATAGCTGTCCCGTTTTCGCACATATGTCAGAATATAACTTTAAAAAATTACAAGTAATTCAAAACCGTTTCCTACGTTAGGCGACTGGCGCCCCGTGGTACGTCCGGAACGAGGATCTCCACAGGGACCTGGAGATGCCCTCTATCTGGGCGTATGTAAAATCACTCACGATTAGCTATTTTGAAAATGCCGCGAACCATCCCAGCCCATTAGTGGCATCCGCCGTGGATTACGAACCCGTACCGAACGCTGCGCGTTATAAAAGACGTCCGCGACATATTTTTACCGATCCTCCCGACGAAATTACGGCAGCGAACGATCAGTACCAGCCTGTCTCTCGAAACAGAGTGTGTTCACGCCCACGCCCGCGAAACCACAGATCACGCCGTCGTGGTCTGGGGGTTAATTTTGCTCCCGCACACCAGATTAGGCCCCCCTCGGCAGCGACTCAAGCCTA
>JACEII010002911.1:6270-19760 GCA_014332785.1 Antheraea mylitta | reverse complement strand
ATCTCTCTTTGGTTAGGTTAGGTTAGACTTGCGAAAAAAGGATAACGCGAACTTGCCTCGGATGAGCGCGGTGCATTTAGTACGAAACCTTTTTAAAGCAAGTATTTAATACGTATTTAACTTTTTTGTAATAACACCGGTAAAGAAAATAAAACCTTTACTTATATTTATATATTTATATTATATTATATATTACTATATACTTATATATTTCGCCAATGATTTTTTTTTATTAAAGGCAACAAACAGTTGTACTCAGCAATACATGTAAACAATATTCAATAACAAACAGCATAGTTCTTAAAAAACAATCCGCTCCGCCGCCCATGGAGTAAGTATACATACCTATAACTTTAGGGCAGTAAGTAAAATCAAAACGAATGGTAGTTAGCTAGTAAGATTAAACATTGAATAACAGTATGAGTGTACAATGAAATAGTAAATATATATTTATTATCGAAACATTTTAAAACGTATCATAGTTGAAAACTCAATAACAAAATAAGATAAAAGATAAACTAAAGATAATTAAAACCTAACCTAAAAAGTCTGCTGAGTGCCTTAAGCGCTCGCCTTAGTAATCCAGTGAAGCTGATAAGACCATGCTAGGTCAATAGCGTAGTCAGTTCGAGAAAAAAAAACTAAAAAGCTGTAATATTGTTGTATTTAGCACCCAAATTTCTATAATAAGAAAATATACAAACGCAAATAACTTTAGCATAGTATTATTAGACGTTTTTATTTCAAGATAATGTTTATTTATGTGTATATTGGAACTTTAGTCTCATGAATGGAGGGAGTGCCGCGCCACGCCAACGCGCCGTCGCCGAGTCTAATCGGTTGCTACGCAACGCATCCCTCTTCAATTCACCCGTAGAACTGACCGTTTGACCCTGGGGGTCGCTCATCCTCATGTTATTCACCTCAGCTAATACACATCTGTACGTAATGTTTCATGGAATTTAAAGGATTTATTTATGTAAATTTAAGGTAATTTGAAAGTGAGGCAATGAAAAAAATGTTCAGTAATTTATAGACAATTAATATGGTTATATATTCTAGGCATGATCATTTAGAAAACGTTTAAAATAATAACAAATAATATAATAAATACCATAAAAGGAAATAAAATTTTTGTTCTGCTAGGATGAATGGAAACATATAGGAGCTTCGGGCTCACTATTATAGGAGGTTAAACTGACACTGTCCCCGTAATAATAATACTCGGAGTGCGTAGAATAGACTGTATATTTATATGCCCATATAAGGTATTTATTTGAAGGCGATCGTTCATTTGTTTGAACGATGTTCTATTTATAATATATACAAAAGTTTCAGCCAGTCTGCCAAAGAGGATGACATAGTCGGTAGCTACAAACCCATCGAATGTCTGTCGAAAACCGAATAATCCAAGAAGGTCATAATCCTCAAGAATGTGTAATACCAATAATTAATTTATAATTCAAGTCGGAGAACTGTATAGTACCTACATGACAAATTACAATTACAAAAATCAGTACTGTATCTATTATTGTTTGATGTCCATTGGTTATTAAATGTATATAAAAAATAATAACTCCGGTATTTAATATAAAAAATTAGAGAACTGTAGAATGAACATATTGTATAAAAATATACAACGAAGCGAAACACACAATACATTAATATTATTGTCTTACACTGCCATCTAGTGACTTTTATATACTAATATAAACCAGTGTGAGCTTAATTCGTTGGGTTAGTAACTAGTTGATATTGGTGTCCGAGAGTAAACATAGAGTTCGCTAGTGTCTTTTTATATTCAAACAGATTTAAAATATTCGTTAAGTTTCAAAATAAAATGGGGAATTCTTTATACATATATTATATTAATGTGTATATTCATAATAATCGTTATGATTTTACTTGTATAAATAATTCACATACTTATTAACTTACATTACTATACATATATTAAAATAATAATTCAGATATTTTATTTTTACTAAATTAAACTTTTATGATTATTTATTTGAAAAAATAACATTATTTAAAATATAAATTCGTTTATACTTATAGTGTTGATATAATTTACATGTTGTTTCATGCGACGAGGTGGCCGAGTGGTTAAGGCGTTGGACTGCTAATCCAATGTGCTCTGCACGCGTGGGTTCGAATCCCATCCTCGTCGATTATTTTTGTTAAGGAACAGTCTGTATAAAATCTGTACATATATCATGCAATAAAAGTAAATACACTTGCGGCCACTCTTCAAATAGCTAGGCATGCTAGTACTTTGTTATTAGTATATATTGATTTTAGTAACGATTAAATATGAAAGTAGCATGATAGTAATGAAATATAGCTTTTGCAAAAACAGCAAAGAAAAAGTAAAAATTAAGCATAATAAATACCACAAAGTTAATATCATTCGAATTAACGTAAATCCGTATTATTTCAAACAACTCAGCGTACGTTATTCGTTTTAATCAGGAGTTATCTTTGTAATCACAAGCGAAAAATAGATACGCGCACAAGTACCTATGTAAGGCTATCATTCGTTACGAATTTATCTAGAGACCTGTTTTCCATTATCTTATCGGATATACCTGGCACCCTTTATTTTAAAAGTTGCTTTGGTGCTGGTCGAGTCTGGACCGCATGAGAGGCCCACGAGATAACGGATTTCATTGAAAATTCACCTATTGAACGATTTGTGTTCCAAATATTACTGTTGTTTTAGACATGCATTGTGGTTAAGACATTTTGTTCGTTATCATAGCTATATCTGACAAAGAAAGTGTGTAATACATAATTTATTAATCTCGAATGTAAGTACAAATTAATGTTTTTATTTTTTATATAACAGAATGAAATTATAAAACAGTCACGAAACAGTTTTGCTTCACATGTAACCTTTGCGATTTCCATTCTGGTAGTTGAAAACTTTTTTAATTTTATTAAATTTTCTAGTAACATAAACTGACCATGAAAATAAGTCAATATTCTATAAACTCCAACAGGAGTTTGCTTATTTAAAAGGAAAGCCAATTTTATAAGCATCAGCTGTAACAAATTTACACATTATGAAACTACGTAACCATAACTATATTTTGATTGACAAATGAAAAAATCTGAAAGTATTTGCCGAGTAATATTTGAACGATGATTCACCCAACACGTATAACTATATACTTATGAACTAAACGTAGTACAGCCCTTATCAAAACTAGAACGCGCAAATACGGTAACAATGAATTAAGTGACAATTTTATTGTGACACTTGATTCAGCTTATGTTTGTAGAGCATTATGGATCTTTCTTCGTTAGTTTTTAATGTTAATCAGTAAATAATCATGCAATAGTCATTAAAATACCGAATATATAAAATAAATAAACAAATAGATGTGGTAGATACGTCCCTAATAAAAAATAAAATAATTTGCTTTAATTGTATGTTGAATAACAGCCGTCATTTTTTGTTTTGTCTCTAATAAGAGATGCGTTAAACTATATTAGCGAAACTTGACAATAACGAAAATATCAATTATTTAGTAAGTATAATGTAGAACAAGGATTTCCTCGGCCACTCCTAACATTTACTGATAAAATATATAATCAAGAATGCCATATATGATTCGTCATCGATATTATTACTATATATCATTATCATCTACTTACAACAATTCTTATACGATTAACATCAACAATAATTATTTTTTAAATAAATTCTAGAGACATGGAATAATCTTGTCTGTACTATTTATTTGTATTAATAGTACAATATCGTTAAGTATGAAAGTGCTTATAAAAGGATTAACATTTATTTTATTTACATATATCTATTTTTAGGTTATGTGAGATTGTTTATATAGTTTTAACTTATTAATACTCAGTTAAATATCTCATTTATTCTTAATCATTTTCAGACGCAATATATGCCTAAATAAGTAAATACGAGCTAAATATGGCGTCCGACACCTCGTTTATTATTATAACTAAAAATAGTGTTTTGTTTTTTTTTGCAATTGGATTTTTTTTTAGTACTGTCGTTAAAAATTTGTGGTTTTAGTCTTAAGTTATAGAAGAGAAACTTACGTATTCCATTGTGTAAATATTTGACTAGAACTAGGAGTGGCATATTCTATTCCTATTAACGACAATTACGTTAGTACCTACTCTGAGTTGATTAGAGATTAGCTTGCTATATGCCTTAGAAAAGTAACCAACCTACCAATGTACAAGCAACTTGCCCTTACTGATTTTACGTAACTCGTAACTTTCACAACATGAAAATATAAAAGAGCGTGTAAAAAAGGCACAGAGACATGCAAAAATATTAGGAATTAGCTTCTGCCCGCGACTTCGTTCGCGTGGAATAGTTACTTTGGGCTAATACTAACACGCAGCGGAAGCTCACAAAAGGACAAATAAACCCCGATTTTGAAACATTCTTCATTGGTGCTCCGCTCCCATTGGCCTTACCGTGGTGATATATAGCCTATAACCATCCTCGATAAATAATCTATGACCTCGATATATGTCACTGATATTCAAATCGGACCATTAGTTCCTGAGATTACCCCCTACAACGTCACAACATCACAAACTTTACCTCTTTATATTATAATATTATATATAATATGTTATTATAAATTATAATTATATTATTTTTAGTATAAGTATAGATAAAATGGTAACTATTTAATATGATTTAATATTAGGTTACTGGCTAAATAACTTTAAAATTATTATTAGTTACACAAGAGTACACATGAATGTATTTTTTTCAGAATTCACCATGTTCTGGCTACTAACATTTTTGGCCACGTTAGCATGTGCACACGCTCAGTTAACAGCGCAGACTAGCATAGCGCCTGAACTAAGAGAATGCTATTTTGATCCACTTCTATTAAACAGAAACAACTTACCACCCACCACTATACCAATTCTCATTGACATTATTCGTAAAATTGAAGACAACCGTAATGTCAATATGGATTTGAGACAGTTATCTGCATTACTACTGCATACGTAAGTATATTTGTTTTTGTAAGAACCTGCATGTAGCAAAACTAAATGTAAATAATTATAATGGTAAAACTAGCTATACCCACGACTTCGTCTGCGTGGAACCTTTTGTAAAAAACAGTGATTACTAAAATCATCTGAACGTATTAAATTCATTTACTTATCTACTTCTCTCTCGTACTTACGCCGCGTCGTCATTAAAACTACAATAACTTTTAATAAAGTGGACCGATTTCAATGAAACAAAGACTAAGTTACTTTCGAGGATATGCTTTATGATTTTCTTAATGAGGTTTTATTATGAACCCAATACTTTAGCAGTGATCTGTGTTCATAGAAACAGACAGACAGAGGGACTTTTCTAAAAATGGTTGAAATGTATTACTTATTCATTACCTGCAATAATTTTTTCCTCGAAAATCAAAAAGTACAAACACATTAAATTTAAATTCTTATTATTTGTATATATATACATACAATAAAGCTTAGTACAATAAATATAACATAACTCTGGAATTATCTTCTATTATGATAAACTAGAATGGTAATTTTAAATTAACACGTAATTTCAATTTCAGGTACAGACAAGATGGTATTGAATTCCATCAACCCGAAACAACTGCTGGAACTTCGTCAATAGTATTACCTTATGCACCAACATTCCATTCATTCCACCGGCATAGGTTATTGCTTACAAGACTTATTCCGAACAATCTACAGGTTTTAGCAAACGACACTGTCAATTCTGTATTGAAGGTATGAAATCTATGATGTCTGATTTTTTATTTACAATTGGATGTGATGTATATTACACTACTTATTAAAAGGATGTTATTAATTGTTATTGTTATATTAATTTTTAGTGTAACCTTCATCATATGTTCTCTACTACTGTAGATGCAAGAGTTAGAGGAGACGAAAACAATTGTAACCAGTTATCTCAGTATCGTGCCATGAGAACTGGACGTTCCATAAGCGATGATGTTGAAATTTTAGATGCATCCCAATTGTAAGTTTTTGATTTATCTTATTATGATCTTGTATTAGTATGAAAACGAATAATAAATAGTTATACGTTGCCAGTACCATATCTATTTCAAAACTATTTACACACAGCGATTTAATAGGCCAAAATTATGTGCGAAAACAAATTTGTTTCAATCAAGCGCTAAGTAAGTGCACGCCATTCTATCCACAAAATAGTAAATTTGATTAATGTCTGCATCCTCTGTGTGTGTATTACTTAAATTCCTGTCGCTTCTAGAAATATATCCCACCAGTATAAAAGTTGCTCCTGTTCTTAGGATAGTTGGACAATGGCTCATAAATTTGGTAAAAAAAAACATTTCAATGCATGATCTAATTTGAAAGTTAACTTTAATCCTTACTAGAGTCATTTTTACTTGATCCATAAGCTAAAGCTACGAAAAGTAATTCGCTTACCAATAAATTAGCTCATCTCATATCGCTGCGGCCACTTCTGATAAATTATAAATCTGTTTTCTCGACACTGCTCAATCCCATGATACTAATGTTCAGCTGTTGTTGTTTCTAAAAATCTTTTAATTTTAGAAAAGCTGCTGGTAAGAATGGACAAATGAGGCAGTATAATCCAAATAATGACGTTGAATATTCAAACTACGGTAGTGCGAAATCAGAGCGACAGTTACTTGGAGACAGTCAATGCCCGATTCTTGACGGTGTAGTATTCTCTCAATGGGGTGCACTATCGGCTGGAAATCTTATAGCAGGAATTGCTGCTGGAGCACAGTCACAGCAAGTTCCTGTTTTGGAACTCGCTAAGGGATCCGTTTTGAATTATAATAACGTACAGCAAACTGTCACGTCTATTTATCCAGCAACACTATCGGGTATGTATAAAAGTTTGTTGATGTTTATTTTCTAGAACAGACAATGTCTTTTGGCTAAGTATAGTGTTTATTTTTAAAAACTTTATTGGAAAAATATAGCTTATGGTACATATATCTTGCAGGTGACTTATCAGAAGCTGTACTTATTCAAGGAACGGATAGAGGAAGTTCATCGATCTCTATCGGTACAGCAGGAAATTGGAATAGTACTCAGGCACCTCGTTATTTCATGCTTAACAGCCGCAATAATGTCGAAATGACTGACCCAGAAATACGAGGAGATATTGACGGTTTTGTTCTTGGTAGCGCTATATCCTCTATATTGAGTTCATATAGTTCTTTAAGACTGTCACAGCTTATAGATATGTATTATTCACCAAGGGTAAATATTTTTAAATATTACGGATAAGTAAACTTTGTAGTAAGTTATGTTGTATTTATAAATAATAATAATATACATTTTAGAATGGAGTTATGAATCCTAGTTTAAGAGCTTGCAATCGACGCGAACTCAGTCAACAATATATAACTAACACTAATTTAATTAGCGAAACTTATGCTTTTGCTGCTGCCTTGGATACTAACATCCCACTTCGAGGTACTATAATCGGAGGCTTGGAACAACTTGTCACTAGCGCTGTAAACAATTTCCAATCTTATACGAGTAAGTCTTAAGCTGTTTTGAAATTCATTCTATTATAGAGGTAAAGTCAAAGGTTACATAATTAAACTAAAATTAAATGTTTACAGCCAGTAATTTAAACGACTTGAGCTGCGTTACCTCCGAAACGGCATCTGTGGATTTCCGTTTGAAGACCAATCTTTACATCGTACTTGATTCCTCCTGGCAATACCAAACCGTGTATCCAGCTATCTCATATTTAGTAGATTCAATTGAAGTTGGTAAATTTGGATCTAGTATAACTCTATTAAACGCGTTCGATGGTAGTATAGTAGTAAATACAACCTTTTCTCCGGCTGACTTCCATACAAACTATACATTAGCAGTTCATCAGAGCAGTAAGTAACAATATTATAAAAATATCACATTAATTAATTAAAGATATATATAATTAGATAATTATAATTTTTTTACAGTGTTGACAGGTGTCAATCTTCAAACCAGTTTAACGAATATTAGGTTCATGATGCAGTATCAGCTAGGAAATGAAAGCAGAGTTAACTATGTCGGTGGTAATTCATCCGTTTTATTGTACTTAATTAATACTGGTAATTTACAAAATAACGAAATAGTTTTCGAACAAGCTCGTATACTCAACGAAACTGTTCCTGGTAAGTATCACTGTAGTTTACAAAATTCCAATTTTAATACTGAAATTACATTACATGTTATAATACATCATATTTTACTTCAGATTTAAGAATTCTTTTTGCAACTTCATCAAACCAGTTTGACAACCTGTGGAATTTGGTCCGCGACATGCACAACGACATCAGAACTATTGCTCTTACATCCACAGGAAATAATGTTGACATTGTTATGAGACCTATACTGGAAAGGATTCACTCAGGTAATTTATATTGAAACTATATTTAAACCCAAGTTACAATGAGTTTTAAGTATATTAAGAACATTTTTCCATAGGCATCCTAAAATAGTTACACATATTCGCATAGATCTATTGTTTTTTTTGTTTTAATTTTACACGACACCATGGGTGGTTGGTATTTCTGGGTGATATTGAATTAAATGTAGTCTGTTCATTATGAGAAATAGTGATATGCCCAGTATCATCGTTTGGAAAAGTAATGGATCCACAATACAATCAAATGGTGAATCCAATACAAAGATGTTTTTAATACTACCATTAGCTTTTGAAAATAAATTTGTTGAAAATAATTGTTGCTACATGAGGTTGAATTGCAACATTGTAACCGCGGAGGTCTAAGTCATGGATTACTTTTATGAACAAAATCCTCATTTTGATTATACAAAGTATTATTTATCATTTTTTTATTAAATCATCATTTGAAGTGAGTTCACCATAAAAAATAATAAACATTACAATAATAGTTATATATTATAATATCATTGTTGAATGTAGAATGAAAAATGGTAATTGGAACGTAAGAGTTAAAAAATACATACAGTCGAACATAGCAACCTCCTTCACAACCTCTTTTGAACTTCGTAATGATTGACGGCCGTCAAAATGTCTTTTTTATTTCCATGTGTGCATATGTTTTATAAAATTCGAGTAGTAGTGAAAGTAGTGCATATTTTAATGTACTTCTAATGCATTTTATATAAAAGAAACAGCTTTCTGCACTTCTCCGCCATATAAACTTTAACTATGCCAAATTTCAAGTTTACCCATTGACGGGAAATAGGTTAAAAAGGGGTACAACAATTTTGCTTTACGTATTTCATTTAAAATTACAAGTAAGCTTCAAATTATTCCGTCTGTGCTTTAGTGATTGATATAATACGACTACAACACTGTATAAGTTTTATTGTAACTCAATCTGCGTATATTTTACAGGCCACGAAAATCGTATGGTATATATGTTTTTTATGTGCATAAACAAGAAACATTTTAATTTTGTTTATACGTACTATTTACTGTTCTTATGTCATATTAAAAATGACGCAGCCTTTTCATATGTGAAAAAACAAATACTCGTCGAAATAAGTTTTTTGCTGATAAAGTAGATACCTAATGTTGAAATATTTATTTTCAGTTGGAAGAAGAATAGTTAACCCTACTTGTGGTTTTGAGTATACCGGAGTATTATCGGGTACCAGACAATTTGACGATTTCTTGGAACCTGGTTATATAAATTTTTATTCACTAAGTCCAAATTATTTCTATGTGCATAATGACAATAGAAGAGTAAGAATTGGTCGCAGTGGTAGTGGAATAGGCAGCCTAATAATTTGCCACTCACGTGCTGTTACACAACCAAGGTATTTATTTAATATTAAAACTAAAATATATAAATTAACTCTCATAAAAATAAGCTCTCACAGTTTTGAGAATTTATATCATTTGTATAGTTGAGTTTAAATTTAGGTAGGTAGTAGAGCCACGCTGAAGCTTACTGGCTTCAGCATGAATGGGTTGGCTCGTCCGGGGTAGTACCACCCGACCCACAGAAAACGGACATGAAGTAACAGTGCTTGCATTGTTGCGCTTCCTTCAATCAGTGAAAGCGCCGGGACCTCTCCTCTTCCCCTTCTCCCCCTCCCTTCCCAAACATAGGCTGGCAACGTACTTGCGACTCCCTTAGTTTTGCAAGTGGCTATGGACGGTGGTGATCACTTACCATCAGGTGACCCACCTGTTCGTTTGCCTCCTATGATATAAAATAAAAACAGAAAAATTTTATGTATAAAAATGTAAACAAAATAATAATAATTAACCTTTTAGACGGAATTCGACAACAGTGGGGCAGGATGAGAACGCGGTAACATGTGAGACGCTGGCTTCCAATGGTAATGTGGAGATTAATTTACAAAACGCCTGCGACAATTACTGGACCATTGGCTCTTGTCCGCCTTTATACGTGTCCGTGCAATCTGATACTGGTGGAACTGCTGCTACTAGCGCTATTTGCACAGGTTTGTAATTATTTTATAAATTCATGTATAGATTTTTTTTATAGTAACCGTACCATCGTCGCTTAACATGGATGCAATGTATTTAGTATTGTCGTACTCCAACGAGTACCATCCAATCCACTATAAGTACTTTGAATTTTGTAGTTCATTGATATCAAAGTAGGCTCATAGATCTGATTACATATATAACTTAATTCTGTAGTGCTTAATTTAAATCTACAATATCTTCTAAAAATAATTGAAACGATATGTTATAAAGGACAAGATTTAATAGGTGGTAGGGCCACGCTGAAGCTATAATTGGCTTTAGTACATATGTGTCGGCTCGCTCGGGGTAGTACCACCCTCACCCGCGTCCCGAGTCGTCCGGCACCTGAAAGACATAGGACCGAACTTGTCCGACGCCCAGTTCGGTTTCCGGTCGGGGCGTTCAACACTGGATGCCTTAAGCCTCCTGAAGGAGCTCTCTGCGCAGGCGACTTCCCGGGGTCAGAGGCTGTTGGCGCTGTCATTGGACATCGCCAACGCCTTCAACAGCCTGCCGCATGGAGTAATACGGGAGGCGCTCCGATTCTTCGGGGTGCCCCCGTACCTGCGGCGGCTGTTGGAGGCGTACCTCGAGGGAAGGGAGGTCGTCTACGCAGACAGCAGAGGGCGGACGGTCTGACGTGGGACTCCACAATGTCCTGGGGCCCTTGTTGTGGAACCCGGGCTATGACTGGGTGTTCCGCGGCGCGCTCCCATCAGGAGCGCGTCTAATATGTTACGCGGACGACACCCTAGTCGTAGCCCAGGGAAGGGAATGGACGGAGCTGGTGCGCCTGACCACGCTGGCTACGACCTTCGTGATCGGGCGCATCCGCCTACTGGGCTCAGAGTGGCCCTCGAAAAAAGCGTGGCCCTGCTGTTCTACGGGCCTCGGCAGGGGCTACCCTCTGGGGCCCACATAACGCTGGGAGGAGTACGTATCAGGGTGGGATCCACGATGAAATATCTGGGCCTCACCCTGGACGGGCGTTGGCGATTCGAGCCCCACTTCAAGGGGCTCGGATCGCGTATAGTAGGGGCGGCGGCGGCGCTCGGCCGCCTTCTCCCGAACATGGGAGGGCCGGGCGCTGCCTGCCGACGTCTTTATACTGGGGTGGTGAGGACCATGGCCGTCTACGGGGCGCCGGTGTGGGCGGACTCCCTCAGCGCCACGAACGTTCGCGTCCTGCGCAAAGCACCACACAGTGGCGCTGAGGGAGATCCGCGGGTACCGCACGGTGTACTCGGCGGCGGCCATGGTGCTCGCGGGCTCTCTACCCTGGGAGCTGGAGGCGGAAACTCGTAATTGTACACGGCGGCAGTAAAATCTCGAGGTCAACCTCCAGCGCCCAGGGAGATTGCTCCGCTGCGGGCTACAGCTCGCATCGAGCAAATAGAGAGGTGGGGTCGACACCTGGCGGACGAGCGTTACGGAAGATTTACCATAGACCCCGTCCGTCCGGTCCTGTCGGCCTGGGTGAATAGGGGCTGGGGCTCCCTGACGTACCGTCTGGTGCAGGTGTTGACCGGGCACGGATGCTTCGGTTGTTACTTGCACCGGATATCGCGCAGGGAGCCCACCGCCGCATGCCACGAGTGCGGCGCTGAGACGGACACCGCGCAACACACTCTCTCAGAGTGCGCCGCGTGGGGCGATCAGCGCCGCACCCTGGTTGCGGCGGTGGGGACGATCTCTCGCTGCCGGGCGTGGTTTTGGCCATGCTCGGCAGCGAGGACGTCTAGGTTGCTGTGGCCTCCTTCTGCGAGACCGTCATCTCACAGAAGGAGGCGGCGGAGAGGGCCCGGGAGGTCGATCCCAGAAGTGGTCCTCTTCGCCAAAGAAGAGCAGCGAGAGGGGCGAGGCGTAATGCCCGTCTCTCCCAAAACCGTTGCCATACCTGAGGGGATGGGGCGGTGCCCCCCATCTCCTCGTTGCACGGGTGAGGCTGACGAGGGGAGGGTGCTGGTCGTGTACCAAGTAGCCTCACTATAGTAGGGCGAAGCCTGGCGTTCACTCGCCAGGCTGCCGCAGGGGCAGTTTCAAGTCAGTGAGCATGCTCGAACCCTGGCTGCCCTTACATGCGGCGGACGGTAAACCGTGAGGTTTTAGTCCGTGCGAATCAGACATAACCTACCCTCTCCCCCGGGAGGGTAGCGTATCCGTTAGGGATTTCCCCACGTTAATAAAAAAAAAACGTACCACTCTCTCACAGAAAACCGACGTGAAGTAACAGTGCTTGCGTTGTTGCGTTTCCTTCGGTTAGTGTGAACGCCGGAGACCCACCTCTCCTCACCTTCCCCATCTTCTCTTCCCTTCCCCCCATCCCTTGGGGGTACTTGGACTTCAATGGTGTTGCGTATGTTGATGGACGGTGGTGATCACATAACATCAGGTGACCCACCTGTTCGTTTGCCTCCTATGATATTAAAAAGACAAACCTGACCCAAAAAAAGAATATTTTAGTGTTAGTAATAGCTGTACAAAACTGCGATTTCTAGTTCAGAAGAAGTAAGACAATACACTCGTGGATAGCTTGTATAATGTATAATCTACTGACTTATGATTGATGGTGTTGATAGACTACAATAATTAAAAGTTGTTTATTCAGTGCTAAACCCACTGTTGCCGTTTTAGCGACCTTGTCGCTAGATCTAGCGGATTTTGGACATGATTAACGACTTTTTTTCAATCTAATGATTTAAAAAAAAAATTAGCGACTTCTAGCGACTTATTGAATATTAAAAATATTTAAGTATTTCTTTAATTGTAATTACTGGTAACAACATGAATTGCTAATGTTGCTTTCGGAATTTTCATACCAGAATGATGTTTGATCTCGGGGTCAACCAGTATGAAAACAGCAAGAAGAATTATAACGTGACTAAAACTTGTTATAACTAATCCAACTAAAACCTTTTATTCGTTTTATCACACTGGAGTATTCGCAATATAGTATTTTTACCATGGAGTTTTATGAAACAGTTAGCGACTTCTGGCG
>JACEII010002877.1:0-10526 GCA_014332785.1 Antheraea mylitta | reverse complement strand
TTTTAATTTTTACTATTTTTAAAAAATTCGAAAAAGTCAAAAAAAAAGTACAAAAAAAATTTTTTTTTCAAGCGGTCGCCATTTTGTGAAAATTTTTTTTTTCAACTTTTCCCTAGTTCATGCCATAGCGACATTACTCTAGATTAATAATCATTTTGATTTTTTTATTTCCGATTGCTAGGAGGTTTGGAATCGTGGGCATGGTCACGTGCCAATTTTTTGAGACCCCCCCCCCCCACTTCATCAACTGCTAATTTTTTGAATTTCCAAGTTTTTTATTTTTTTTTCTGTACTCTTGTAAATGTAATGTTAATAAATAACTTATAAAAAAATGGATGGTAAAAATATTGATTGCTTTTTTTACGGAACTTCAAAAAATTACCTGAAATTCGTGCTTCTAGACTAGAATACCCCCTGAATTCACGAATTATTCGAAAACTCTTGAATTATTCGAAATTTTTACGAATTATTCGAAATATTTCGAATTATTCGAAATTTTTCGAATTATTCGAAATTTTTCGAATTATTCGAGAACTTACGAACAATTCGAATTTTCGAATTATTCGATTCGAGGTTCGAATCGAATATTAATATTCGATTCGAACGATATTCGCACACCCCTACTGTCTAAACTTTCAGCTTGTATATAATATATCCAACGAAATATTCTGTTCACAGAACCGCCCTTAGTTTTAATTTTAACAGGTCCTCCATCGAACATTAAATAGTCTCATGTAAACAACATAAGATTTTTTTAAGAATAACGCCACCCGCAAACTGCGTAAAAAAAATCAAGTTTATTACAAAAAAATCGGCCAAAAGTTTGTATCGTGTTAAAATTCTATCGTTAATATTTAAGTTTCTACAGATCTTTGAGATTACATTTTTTAATAAAGTTTGCTTTTTTTCAAATATTTTGCGACTAACCTATCAAGGGGGCCTAACCAAGTTGCTTATCGACAATCGTTAACGCAAATAGAAAACGGAAAAATGTATGGAGATGAAATATCTGAGCGCTATATCACGTGATAAAATAGCGCTCAGATATGTCTCTTCATACATTTTTCCGTTTTCTATTTGCGTTAGAGATTGTCGATAAGCAACTTGGTTAGGCCCCAAGGATAGAATATAGATAGACAAAAATCGCCATGGACGATCCCTAAGGAGAATCCTAAGATATTATAATACACTGAACTATTATAATAAACAGGGTAATACTGTGAAAGTTTGCAGGAGATAGTTCTTGTACGTTCGTGTACTTCCGAAGTACAAAACAAATTTTGAAAAAAAAAAAACTCTAAAAAAAAGTCTTACCAGCTTCAGTCCGACATTTCTCGTTCTGTGCCTTGTCACAAGTCGAGTCATCACCAACAATGCATGTGTCGATCCTGATAAATTTATATATGGTCAGTATCACATCCAGCAATGTGTTTCATTTATAACGAACTAGCCTCTACTCGCGACTTCATTCGCGTAGAATAGTTTTTTTTTATTGAATCATGACATAGTGACTGCACAATGCCTGATGTTAAGCATAGCACAATCCAAAACCATCGGCAACCATCGAGAGACAGATTATCTATCGTCGGTCGCCGCTGTCATGCCGCTCATAATGACGAAAGTCATCCGGTACTGGATATGCACAGGCTGATCCCGAAACGCGACGCGCAGAAGCGAGTCACTATGACGGGCTTTTTCGCCATGTACATGGTGGTTGGTATGCAGTCGGGCTGTAAAACCCTACCACCCCGCAAAGTTTACATTGGACTAACGCTATCACGCAGCGGAAGCTCTCAAAAGGAAAAAATAACCGATTTAGGAACATTCTTCATTGATGCTCCGCTCCTATTGTTCTTAGCGTAATAATATATATAGCCTATAACCATTCTCGATAATGAGCTATATAACATTGAAAGAGAGTTTTTGACGGGATTTTAGTCTGTCATGTAGTGGATTTTATATTTTGTTCATAGTTTTGTGTTATTTGACTCTATATTGTGTAAATTTGGTGTTGTTTTACGTAATATAGTTAGTTTATTGTGCATAAGTGGAGGGAATGGAAAATAATACCACAGAGCATGAAATTCTGAGATGCCCCAAAAACTCCCAGGAAGATTCTACATCTTGGGTCAATGGTACCAACCATTGGGTCTACTACAGGGTAGTACCATCCCTCTCACAGATAACCGACGTGAAATAACAGTGCCTGAATTGTTGTGTTTCGTTCGGTCAGTGAGAGAGCCGGAGGCCCACGTGCCTTCCTCTTTCCTGCTTTCCCTTTCCTTCCGCTCACCCTTCTCCCATGTACAGGCTGGCAACGCACTTGCGACGTCCCTGATTTCGCTAGTGTCTATGGACGGTGGTGATCACTTAAAATCACGTAACCCACCAGTTCGTTTGCCTCTTTTGATATAAAAAAAACCCAATCAAGAATGAACAATAAGACTTCAAATTTCGTATCAATTTACGAGAACAGACCTCTGTTCAAGCCAAAATACTGACCTCACGGTCGGTTGTGGTCTTCTATACGTCTGCTGAGGTCTATGAAGTGGATGATGAGCTGGTCTCCTCGGAGGAGGCTGAGGGATGTCATCTGCAGGTACTGCCTCCCCAGTACCTAATGATGCCCCGTGCGGTGTTGGCGATGCTGTGGGTGCTGTAAACCATTTTTTTTTATTTCTTTCTTCTTAATTTATGATAATTATAAAGGGGGCCGATCAAGTACCATGTAAGCAGAACTTTTGTAATTTCTGAGCATCACTCTCCCCCTTGTTAGCAAAAGTAAGTTTAGTGTTTAGCGTGTGTGAGTGGAGGGTGTAGAAAATAATACTCCAATTTATAAACTACTAATCAAGATTTATTATTTAGAAAAGTAAACGTGGGTTAGCGACGGAGGCTTTATAACGACTGACTCGAGTGGGGGTAGTGGCTAACTACGTAGTACTTTAATACAAAAAGCGTTGTCAGCATTGCCACTACATAAGCAATGCTGTTACCACCAATGCTTACGTAAACATTTATAAAATTACTTTTAAATCTGTTTTGGTTGAATAAGTAAATATTGCTGGCGTTATCACCATCCAGAACCCCTTATACGCTATATCATCAAAAATAAGCAAATCAATGAACCTCCCCCTTCCAATAATACTTGGGTAATACTTGAATGATCCCCTAGACAGTACTGGGTCGCAGTATTACGGGTATGAATATACCAATATTAATTTGAAATTGTAGTGTAAGTTTGCCCGTTGGGGAGTTTTTAGCGGGATTTTAGTCTGTCATGGAATGGATTTTATATATAAATAATTATATATTAATATTTTATATATTAATATTCACCGTGTCCTAGGTGGTTTACGTGCTGGATGTGGACTGCAAAAGAGAATGAGGGTAAAGGTATGACGTGTTACGTTCTGGGCCAGTCTCTGAACTAGCATGGTTGCATACGAAAGGTGTGCTTTACATACTTCATATGTGTAAAATTGGTGGTGTTTTACGTAATATAGTTAATTTATTGTGCATAAGTGAAGGGAATGGAAACTCCTTGGAAGGTTCTAGCAAGGGATCCTCCGTCTTGATAGAATATTGATTCACACGATGCTTAATATTGAAATGATCGTACGACACTTGTGATATTATTGACTACGTGACAATGGCAGTAATAATCGGAAAGATTGGTTGCCAAAAATAAAGTAAAAAAAAAATTGCCCGTGTGTTTGAAATTTCAGCCAAGTTTTTCTTTATGTCAAAGGGCAGCAAAGTGGCAGACGGCCCATCTGAGATTAAATGACAATTATATTGGTAGTTTGTTCAATTTACCGAAAGAATTTATGAGATTATGTATATTTGATTCAGTATCGTAGCTAGGGGATGGAATAGCAATAGTGGCCCAACCAAGTATCAGTTCTTTGGGAGTAGCAAACTATTTATAAGTAGAGAAAATATAACAAATGGTATTTCACCTGAAAAAAAAGTCATCTATCTCGAATATCACCACATTTCACTTTTTCCTCTGTAATCTAACCTTCTTCTCATATAATTTTTTTTTCCGAACTGACAACGATATTGACCTATCAAGGTCTTAACAGGTTCACCGGACTAGAATTGTCATGTAATGACAACATAACTATTACCGATTTTAGATTACCTTTGTCAGATTTTTTATCATTTTTATTAATCCTTACGAAGAGATATCTAGGTAATACTCTGTCAAGTTCTTTATCTGACAGTAAAAGATCGTCTAAATCGGTTCGGCCGTTTTGGAAACAAACAACATATACTTCATCTATATATAGGTGGTAGAGTCACGCTGATGCTATAACTGGCTTCAGCATGAATGGGTCGGCTTGCCCGGGGTAGTACAACCCTGTCACAGAAAACCGACGCGAAGTAACAGTGCTTGCATTGTTGCGTTTCGTTCGGTCAGTGAAAGCTCCAGAGGCCCACCTCTCTCCCTCTCACTTCCCTCTCCTCCCCTTCCCCACCAACACAGGCTGGCAACGCACTTGCAACTCCTTTGGCGTTGCTGGTGTCTATGGAAGGTGGTGATCACTTAAAACCATGTGACACATCTGTTCGTTTGCCTCCCTATGATATAAAAAAAAAAATCAATTTGAATTAAACAAAGGAAGTTTCCTTTAAGGTCCAATCACATCAAAATTACTGTACTAAGAACAACAATTAACAAAACTACTTAGTATTGGCATAGGAGAATGATCATCCAATGTGGAATTTTGCGTAGATAGTTCTAGACTACTTGTGGTTTGGAATCATATGACCCTCTTCCATTTTTAATGCCCAACGAAGCAAACAAGAATCAACTAGTATCTATATATAAGTTTGGTTCCAAAACCTCCATACAAATATTGCTTATACAAAGGTACTCACTCGAACGTTGCGGCAGGTTTTGGACAGGTGTAGGTATGATGTTCGCTGGTACAGGAGTTGAAGTATCAAATAAATTGAGATGTGTCTTCTTGCCATCGATGGAGACAAAACCTTCATTCCCTGATGGGGAGATGATGATATCATCATGATCACCGTGTCCTAGATGGTTCACGTGCTGGATGTGGACTGGAAAAGAGAATGTAAAGGTATGACGTGTTTCGTTCTGGGCCAGACCCTGAACTAGCATGGTTGTATACGAAAGGTGTGCTTTACATACTACAATCTTCATAATTACATAAGCGGTTTAAATACATTCCCTAGGACTACAAATCACATCTATACTAATATTATAAAGAGGTAAAGTTTGTGAGTTTGTGACGTTGTAATCTCAGGAACTAAAAGACTGATTTTGAAAAATTCTTTCGGTACTATATGGCTCACTTATCAAGGAAGGTTTTTTTTTTTTTTTTCGAACTGACTACGCTATTGACCTAGCAAGGTCTTAACAGCTTCACCGAACTACTAAGGCGAGCGCTTAAGGCACTCAGCCGATTTTATTTGGGCAACTAGCTCAAGGGTGCACGGCACACCTCGGCTTGGCTGTTGCCTGTTACATGCAAACTCGCGACCTAACTTAGCTAACCTAGCTAACTATTCATATATGTTTGAGTTGTTGAGACGCATATGTGTACCAAGCATACACGTCTCAACAACCCCTCCATATATTTTGTTTATCGGAAAATTAGAGTTTTTTCAGTTCATTAAGGGAAAAAAAATAAAACCCTTCCACTTCCATGTGTAAGCGTATAGGCGTGCACGTATGTGGGGGTGATCGTGTAGTGTTGTAGCAGTGATGTAAATTTTTTGTGTCACTGTATCGCGCGAGCAGCGCACTCAAGGGCTCCACACCGAGGGAACGGACCTAGGCTTGAGTCGCTGCCGAGGGGGGCCTAATCTGGTACAAGGAAGGTTATAGGCTATTGTTCACGCGAAGACCAATAGAAGCGGAGCGCCAATGAAGAATATTTCAAAATCAGGTGATATTTTCCCCTTGAGTGCTTCCGCTGCGTGTTAGCATTAGCCCAAAATAACTATTCCACGCGGACGAAGTCGCGGGCAGAGGCTAGTCTTACATAAAACAAAATTATGTTATTTGGAGATTTGTAATTCATTATCGTCGATTTAAGATATCGAATCACTATTTATTTCGGCACTATTTCAATACTGCTTCCTATAGTAGTATCCTTAGGTCATAAAAGTGTTTTCCAGAGGACTCGTAGAGGGTTCGACAGTGTAAACACCAATGTCATACTTATTTCTGACGTTCACTAATCGTATTTCTGTGTTTTGGTTCGAAACTTAACCTACATAAAACACTTCTTAGGTTGCCACTAAATATCACTAGCTCCAAGATTGTGATTTTTTGAAATTATGTGTACATTGCGGGGTTGCCAAACAGTACATAAGGTTAAGTTAACAGCATACCTCATAAATATTTCACACCTTAATAAAATTATACACTTCTGTAATATTTTAAAGACATTCTCTTACCTGAACCACCTTTCTCCCCAGGACCTTGAATAGCTGATACAGTGACGTCAAAGATCTCTCCGTATCCTGGAAGTCCGGGCTCTGGAGCAGTGATTACTGACGCTTCAGGCCTTTCTGGCCGGTACCTCGACCCGTGGGGTTTGAAGTCCGTATCATCTAGAACAATACCGGGTCTCGGACGATATGGGTGGTAGGGTGCACTCTGCGATGCTGGAATCGTCGTTAAAATTTGTTGAGCTCAATGCAAGTACTGACTGAGACTAAATTGTCAAAGCGTTGATCAACTTGGAAACTCTACAAGACTTCAAATTTATAGTAATTTATTTTTCTGTTCACGCAGTAAGTGGATATACATGAGAATTACTTTGTTTTAAAGCTTGAACCTTTAAGCGATGATAGCTCAGTGTTCAGCGTATTTCGGAAAGTTACTGGTTCCAATCCTTTTAAATGAGGCAGAGTTTGCGGTAAAGAAAACACTGTGATGAAACCACGCTATAATTATATGGAATTTTCCTGAAGCCTGCCTGGCCAACTTTCGCCCTAAAGTATAAAGGCTTTCTTATGGCCTAATTTGAATAAAGTATTTATGATTTTGATTTTATGATGACATCGTAATTTAACATCAAGCGAGATTGTGGACAAACTATAAAGCGATAATGTATAAAAAAGTTAAGCAGTGATCGAGCGATCATAATAATGGCGACGATTCCTTGATTCTTTTCGAGTAGTAGGATCTATACCTATATGATGTAATAATCAATGATGTGCTACGTATGTCTGTGTTATTGCTTGTTACTTAAAACTTGTTCTTTTTAATTTTATTACATTAATGTAACGATTGGACGTCCGTATATCATATGGGCTCGCAGCGAAAATTAGCACTGTTGTATTGCAGCATATTTGCTGAATGGGTTGTCCAATTGTTGGTCGGTTTTCTTATTCACAAGATCTTTTGATTAATCTGTTTGTTTCATTTAATTTAATTGTTTAGCTGTTCACACAATAAACTATTTCTTTCTTTCTTTTTCTTTCTAGCACATGGTAACTATAATAACCAACATAAAACAGACATAGCACTCGCCGTAGTCCTACATTATATCATGTCACATTTCTTAACCTACCGATGTGTATCTGGTGCTTAAGAGCCTTCTTTAAGGCACTAGATACCCCTTGGAAAGGTTTGTATTCGACTGGATGCTATTAATAAAGCTCGTGATATAAAATATCCATGGTAGCTTGGTTATAATCTTCAATGGAAGAGTAAACTTTGAAAATGAGACACAAAGACGTCTACGAAACTTAGGTATTAGGGTAGATTTAACTTACTTGGTATTGGCTGTGAATTTATTGATGAAGTTTCTATTATAACATTTGACTCGGTCACACTCGGAGCGTATGATATCAATCCTTCAGTCGGTGTTGGAGTAATTATTGATGAGAGTATAACTGGTTTGCTTTCCAACATCGAAGGCTGTACTATGGAATCTATGGCTGTTTCGTTTTTACTCATTTTATTGGGCACTTTCTCTTCTACTTTATGTTTTTTGTCCTTTTCACTATTTATTGTCGAGTCTTTCTTTTTATCTTTTTCGAGTTTGAGCGGTTTTTCTGTTTTAGGTTTTTCTGATGTCGTCACCTTCTGTGTAGTTGTCGTCGGTTTTTCTGTAGTTGATGTTGTTGTTTGTTTTTCTGTTGTTGTCGTTACCTTTTCCGTTGTAGTAGTTGGTTTTTCCGTTGTTGTGGTTGTTTTTTCTGTGGTGGTTGTTGGTTCTTCCGTTGTTGATGTCTTGGTCGTTGGTTTTTCAGTGGTTGTAATTTTCTGTGTGGTTGTTGATACAGTTGTAGATTCTGTAGTTGTACTGGTACTCGTAGTCTCTGCAATGATTGTTACCTCAGTTTTATCATTTTCTGTTTCCTCTGCGCTCGTCGGTTCTGGAAGGTTTACCAGTGTTATGTCATGATGTAAGTTATTTTCAGAATATGTAGTATCATTTTCTGTAACAGCTACTTCCTGGGTCACCTCATCTATTAGATCTTGAGGTAGAGGCACAGGTTTATAGACTGGAAGCCCGGGGTTCGGTCGTCGGTTCGGTGGTCGCGGTCGTGGCCTTTGCCACGGAGGTATGGGTCTATGTAACCCGGGTCGATTCAATGGTGGCACAATTTGCTCAGGTAAATTGACCCCATGATGAGGGGGGCGATCGAAGGGATAAGGCGGGGGTGACCTAGTTGGGTAAAATGTTTGCGGTGGGGGTGTCATCCCATTATCGTAGTCCAGAGGCAAGTCAAGTCTTGGTGGACCACGATTATTTATCCTGGAAGCCATTGGACGATTTGGGCGTCCGTTCAATAATTGAGAATTAGCCTGAACGTTGACATTCCCATTGAGCAATTTGACAATACCCGTGATAATATTTTGTATTTCTGTGTTCTGTCTACCCTCATCTCTAGGGGAGATAGTCGCAAAGATCGGCTGCACTGCAGTAGGCCGTATTCTGGGCCCCATAGACGCCAGTGCGCGCGCTTTTGGGACCCGCTGTCCTTCCCCCGGAAACCTGAATTGCAATCTATCTCCAAAACCATGTGACGAGTGGACAATCTCGTCATCGTGACTATAATAATCAACGGTTTTAGTTGGGTGTATGTCGTAGTATTTTCTTTTATTATGGAGTTCCAATTCATTGTCGATTTCATTGTTTGAAGACTGTATCTCGTCGATATTTATTGATCTCGACTCTCTGATGTAGTCAGCTGACCTGGCGACGACAACATGGTCATCGTACACTTCACTTGTTACTTCATGTGTAATACTAGGTTCTATCCTAAGGATGGGCTCTTCATTTCTGCTTGTTTGTATAACTATGTTTGAGGGAAGCCTCTCAATCTTCGATTTTGGTGATAGCTGGGATATTGAGTATTCCTCGTAACCTGAAATAAATAAAATTACTTTTGAAACATTTATATTATTGGTTGAACATAGGTGTTATCAGAATGATGAGAGAAACGTAATAAAAACTCCTTGAGAAGAAGTTACACTAGAATCACCACCATATCTTTTATGAGTAACAAGCTGGAGTTTCACTTTTCTGTTTAGGTGAAACTAATAAAGAACGGATAACCTTCACAGTAGACAAATCAGACCTTTTTTTCAAAGACACATCGCTCAAACGAAATGTAACAATAGTTTAAAGAGATTAATCAGGCAAAACGATTTGAGAAAGGCTTTTACATCATAATATCTCTCGGCATTAACTAGTAATGTGGTAATTAACCTTAATACTGCAATGAGAAATTAGTCTCAGATATTCAGATAATTAAGTCGTATGGTAGATCAGGCGATAAACACCTCTTATATGATTAAACGCTTCTCTGTGCAGCACCAGATTTAAAAGATTCATCATCACAAATATTTACTTTGACACCTTTTTTAGGTTTGCTTTCATCAAACTGTAAATACTTACACCCATTCCTAGTATTAGGTTCGCAACTAAAGTCGTAATGGTCGAGAGTTTTCATTAATAGGACCGTTGCATGTTCTAACGATTTTTTCGGAATTCGCGTACATTTACTAATCGAAATTGGCAAAATTATCGATTGACGGTGAAGGAAACATTGTGAGGAATTTGAACCTGAGAAATACATATATATTATATATATTTATGTTATAGGTAACAAAAGAACATACGGGACACCTGAAGTGATCACAACCGTCCATAGACACTTGCGACACTAGGGAAGTCGCAAATGCGTTGCCAGCCTATGTTTAGAAGGGGTAAGGGGAGGGAAGGTAGGCCTCCGCCGCTCTTACTTACCAAACGAAACACAACAATGCGAGCACTATTATTTCACGTTGGTTTTCTGTAAGAGGGTGGTACTACCAATGTCAAGCCGACCCATTTATGCTGAATATGAATTCATAGCTTCAACGTGACTCTACCACTAACAAATTGCATAGCAACAAACAATATTCCAATA
Organism: Antheraea mylitta; assembly: GCA_014332785.1. Lineage (NCBI taxonomy): Eukaryota > Metazoa > Arthropoda > Insecta > Lepidoptera > Saturniidae > Antheraea > Antheraea mylitta. Next base: position 113 of record JACEII010002877.1, on the reverse strand, counting down.
TCCAATATCCAGTGCCACGGTATGTGGATAATCATGTGTGGATATCTTGGGGCTTGAAATAGCCAGTACGTCGTAGGCTGGCGTGGTGATTATACTTATAACTTCCTTCTGAA